>QVRM01004239.1:0-45197 GCA_003439945.1 Dermanyssus gallinae
CCGACCACCCCCGCCCCTATTCGCGAGGTTCTCTCGGAACCCGCCCACCAGATTGCGGTCTCCGCCTCTGCGTCAGATACCCAGTCTGCCTTCCGCTTGGTGATCGCTATGTTTGGCTCGGAGAGCAGGCAGACGCCTATGGACTCTCTGCGTACTATCTCATTGAGCATGTCATGCGCCGCCGTGCAGCGGTTTAGGTTTACCTGAAGTATCTTTAACATTGGTCGGATGAAGGGCCCCTACCTACTAAGTTCCAATCACCCTTTCCGTCCCCTGCTGGGATAACGGTTGTCTTCTTATTCTTAGCCCCCTTGTCTTTATTCCCCTTTTTATTGGCTACCAGGTGGTCAGGTTCACCACATTTGTGGCATACCCGAGGCACCTGGCTGTCTGCTTTGCAGTCTTGGGCCTTATGGCCCAGCCTATGACACTTGTAGCAGTTGGGGAGCCTAATCCACTCCTCAGGTCTGCACCACCTCGAGCCTAGCTTGAGGGTCTTGCGGGAGCATATGGCTCTTGCCGCCGCCGGGGACGCCGTAACCAGTGCGTACCAAACTTCAGCTCTTCCGAGCCTTGGCTCGGTAGCTGTGATCTTGGCACCGGCCGGAAGCTGCAAGGCCTTTTGCAGTTCCCTTTCGACCTACTCCCTGTCCAAGAGTGGGTCAATCCCCCTACAGGGCGATGGTCTGCCCCTGGTTAAGCTCTCGGTAGTCGGCCCGCATCTTTGCAGATTCCCGAATGGCCGCCGCCATTTTTTCTCCTGCGTCCTTTTCACTCTCCTCTATTCTAATTATAACGCCACCCTCCTTACTTTTAACTACCCCCTAACCGTTATCCCGGCGCCTTCCTGCTGCCTGACTTGTTCTCTGAATTTGCTTTATGGCCCCTATTGTCAAGTAACCTTTGCAAAACGCGTGCTGGGCGTCTGATAGCAGGCCGTTTCCCTCCCTAGGGAACGAGCCCGACTAAAGCACCCCGTCGCTGCGGTCGCTACTGTTTCTGGAAACGCCTGTATTAGGGTCGAGACCCCGGAAACCGAGACACCTTCTGGGCCCGGCGCCTTTCCCTGTTTGAGGCGCGTCGCGGCATCCTGCATCTTATACAAAGTGGGTTCCGAATGATCATCTCCCCCCCCCCCTGGTAGGGGGCGCAATGGAAGCGTGGGTGATGGGGAAGAACGCTTCGATTGCATTCCGCGCCTCTTCTGTCGCGGAAAGAGCATCTCTGTACCTCTAGGCGGCTCAGAGGTCGTCTTTCAGCTTCTTAAGAAAGGTCCACCAGAAACGTTTCTTGCACTGGGTACTCGTTCTTAGGGAAGCGGGTCTTCCCTTTGGTCCTATGAGTGCCCTGAGGAACCTCCGAAGCTGTTCAGCTTCCTGGCGTCTGATAGGCGGATGCAGCGTCGGACGATTTACCATCGCGGCAGTAGTCACGTGAAATTCGATGATAAGGTAATCGCTGAGAGGTTCCTCTTCCTGTAGCAGGAAGGTGAACGTACCCGTGTTAAAAATAAGGTCCTCGGTCGTCAACAGGTCGAGGACGGCGAGCCTCTTTCTATAGTTCTGGCAGAGCCCCATGCGCTAACCGCCCCGCTAAAATCACCAACTATGGCTGGAAGTGGAATATCCATTTACATAAAAGAAGAGGACAAATCGTCTGAAAACTTGTGCGGGTTTTCAAGCAGAACATTAGGGCTGCAGTAGCAGAAGTGAAAACGCCCAACGTTCGCTACGTCGATTCAGGTGAAACGATAGTCGTAGCCCGTGATCGGAGATACGGAGCTCGTTGCGACGTCCAGTACGATGCCCGTTGCCATGTTGGTGACCACGAGCCGGTCCGGAAGACGGTTTTTCCGCCTACCGGACGTTGGGTTCGCTAAGCAGCAGCAGACCGGCTACTGACTTGCTTCTCAAGTCAATTCACGCGCACGCGTATTTGTAGCTAAATTTGCGATGAAAAATATAAAATCGTTACCTCCTTAGTGTAACACAGTCGCAGCCAATACAATAGTTGTGCATGGCTAATTGTTATTCAATTTAAACATTGCTTTTTTAAAAATTGAGCATAATTCCTGGTTGCTATTTAGATACTGATTCGTTCCTGCTGAATCAGAGTTGCTTTCCGCAAATTGCGATAAGTAATCATACACCAAATTGCAACGAAGGTAAAATGTGTAAGGTTCATCTAAGAATCGGTGACCATTGGTGACCAAGTAGCTCTAGAAAAGAAAATGCTGTTTACTGTGCACTGAGTAGTGGCACTGATGAACGTTTAAGCCCTAAATAGAATCCACTAGCTACGATAACTCTGGCCATACGTATATCGTGTTGCTTTTGTATACGTTTATTGCGCGCCGCTAATAGAAGGTTTAAGTATCGCCCAAAGACGTACGTCCGGCAAAAAAAACACGTAAGAGAAACCACTCTGACGATGCAGTGCGATGCATCTGTCACGCACGTTGAGACATGCGAGTTAAGAGATACGCCATAGGAGCCCACCCGCTATGTGGGCTGTCTGTGTGCTAAAAGTAAAACGTCTCCCAACAGCGAGATGGAAAAAGTAGAGACACGCGCAATCGAACACAAACCCCGTTGCCCCCGATTTGACACTTGGTTGGAAAACAACACTTCAGCGAAGGCTCAGTTTCATGCATTCACTGAAGTAAACGAATAATACGTATATTCATTACACTAAGCGGGTATACGTACACTCAGTTGACTACAACACGGATTTCCCAAATTAGATTAGAAAAAGTCGAGTAAAAAATAGGTGACAAACTAATATCTCCAGAAGTCCTAAGATAAACTAAACTACTACTAGTAGGAGTCGCTTCAGAAAGCTATAGTTCTGTAAGATTCCCACAATCATCACAGTTGCAGATTTGCGAAGCTCGGGTTTTCACTGCAACCGCTAGATCAAGCTAGATCAGTTATGACTCTATTAGCAACTCGTACGCAAGAGACGAGGCCAGGCCTGTCCAGGCTTTCCACAAATACACATAGGGCTGGGTCGTTTATTCTGAGATTCAATCTGGAGGAAACAGTCGGTAATTCCGCATGCTACAAACAGAAACGGTAGGCAGCCAACGGCAGCCCTACTATTCGAGTCTTTTTCGGTCTTGACCGGCGCTAGCCAACCAGCCATTATTCTCCACTGCCGAGCTCCATGGGCTGATGACTGAGATGAAAGCCATCGATTAGTCCGGCTACGGCCGCCGGCACCGCAGCCGCGGGCAAACCGAACATGAGTTACCAAAATCATGCGATGCCGCGCGCGTGCCCGGTGAGAGAACGCCACGGAATCTCCGCTAGTGTTGCTTCTGCTGCGGCGGCGGCGTGTTTAGCTGGCTTTTTCGTGTTGTCTGTCTTTTTTGCAGCCGACGAAGTGCCGAAGTGCCTCATGAAGTCGCGCATGTATCTTCAAGCTCTCGCTCGAAGTTGCGCATGTATCTTCCCAGCTCTCGAAGTTTGCGCATGTATCTTCAGGCTCTCGAAGTTGCGCATGGGGGGTCGTCTTGCCCCACTGCCCGACTGCGGGCATGTTTTCACTCTCAGCGTTCGTTAGAGAACCGGGTTCAACCCCCCCCCCCCCACGTGATGATGTCGTGGTTGTTGACAGCCTGCGCCCCGCTATTGGTGGCCGCGTTTACGCTCCTGGTCGGGTAGGCGACAGAAGCCATACAAACACACACATAGATACACATACAGATCATTATACATATACATACACCACATACACGCACATATGTACACCACAAACACAACCGCCGTTGTGAGTCCGTGGTCGTTGTCGTCGTCGTTGTCGTCGTCGTCTACGAAGTGCAATCTATCGGCTCCGTTCTCTGCCGGTGCGCTTTTAGTCAGCGGTTCTTTAGCAAATCGTCTTTAGTAATCCGCCTTCGAGCTGCCTTTGCTGACTTGTTGTTGTTGTTGTAGCCATTTTTATTGTTGGTGTTGGTATTGTTGCTCTGATTGTCGTGGTGGAAGATGGTGCTGGGGCCATCTGTTGGTGTTGCTGCTATTGATGTACTTCTCGTCAATATTGCTGCTACTGTTGTTTGTGTTGTTGTTGTTGTTGTTGTTGTTGTTGTGGTTGTGCTTCTACTTCTTATTCTTGGGCTTTTTTTTCTTCTTGGTTTTCTTCCGTAAATTTCCTTTGTCATTCGTGTCGCTGTTATTGTGTTTCGTTTTGCTGATAGTGTTGTCCATGTTGTTGTTATTGTTGGCGTTGGCGTTCGCGTTGTTGTTGTTAATGTTGGTTTGTGTTGTCATTGCTTCTGTTAAGCCTACCTTTGTTATAGGTTCTGCTATTTCTGTTGCTCCGCTTATTGGTATTCTAGCTGGTGTTGTTGTTGCAGTCGTTGTTGTTGCTGCTGATGCTGCTGTGATTTCTACGTTTGCTATAGGTTCTGCTGTTTCTGTAATTGATACTGTAGCTGGTGGTCTCGCTGCAGCCATCGCGTTTGCTGTTTGCTTGTTGTGTTTTGTATCGTAGCTGTTATCGTTAGGGCGTGCACTTTTCTGGCCACACAGGCGGCCGTCTTCATCGCAAGGATCCGCGAGCATCTTTACAACTTGCGCTGTTTGCGTCGAAGCACGACGGTAGGAATTCGTAGCTGCAATAGGAGCGCGTGTCCGTTCTTTCTTCATCCGCTCTGAATCGTCGATTGCCGAGGCTGTTACGAAAATAATCACACAGGTGGCGAATACCAGAATAAGAGAGGACACCGCTACGAGCCATATCACTTTGCACGTATGTGTAAATCCAGGACGGCGATCAATATGCTGCAGGATGCGCGTTGACTTCCCATTGTCTTGACCAAACACCCATGAATGTTTGCGTTCCGTCAGCAGGCTGGAATCTAGCATGAATTTATCTCTGTTAGCTTGAAGCATTGAAACAATGACCAAATGACCACCCATAGCGCAGAATGCATTTGCATTGAATTGAATTGAAACATATTGGTAGTAGTAGTATAGTACGTAATGGCGTTAACGTATTATAACAGTATTTGTATATACACAACAAAATTGTGACATTGAGACCATGCGTGCGAATAAACATTCGTTATGTGTGTAATAGCTATGCTTCAGCGTTAAGGAAAAGCGGCTGCTGCTAACGTACCTGTACATACGAACGCAGAAGATCAAGTGGCGTAGTGGCTAGTGTCAATCCGCACACCAAGTGCAAGGAGTATGTTTTTTCAGCATATAAACAATATGTACATAGGCACGCGCAATAACAATTTTGCTAAACATGCGGATAGCCTGGTGTTTTGCTGTTTAGGTCTATTCCTTTCGACGACGATCTCTTCGGAGATTTATAAAACGTTAAAGAACGAGTATAATTTTGTAAGTATGTGCCGTGGTGACAATTTCGTTGCTAGAGATCTAGGGTTTCATTACCTTTGGTAGGGAATAAAAGGAATTGACGGAAGGGCACCACCAGGAGTGGAGCCTGCGGCATGGCCGCTGACTCTTAGCAGCGGTATGGTTTACTATCTTTTCGTAATGAGCATCGCTCAAACAAAATTCGACCAACAACAGGAATCGAGCCGGGCGATCTTTGCTAGCTGAAGTTATGTGGTCGATTGAATGATCGACTGATCGTTCACTTAGCTAAATGTGATTGTGTAGCATTGATTGACCGACGTCATTGACCCTGATAATAAGGTCATATAGGGCTCCTCCTGCCGAGGAATGCATAGATACGTAGGCAGGTAGAAAGAGAGAAAGACGAAAGAGAAGAAGAAGATGGGAGCGAGAGAGAGAGAGAGAGAGGGAATTACAATCAAAACGAACGCTAATTTAACGGAACAAAATAAGTATTGTGCAGCAACGCATGTCGCTGTGTCCGCATACCCACGAAGCTATTAGCTTGACTCTTCAGGTCGGAGACGATGGTGCTGTCGTTATAGTCGCACCGTGACAGGAGCTTATCGGGCGTATGTCGCTTGGTCCGCAGCGCAGTGGGTTGTTTGACGCGCGACGCCTCTTTGCTGGACTTCGAATGAGAGCCGAGGTGTGATGACGCTGACATCGGAATCGGTAGTGGGCGCACGCGGCGGAGGCGGAGGCAGCAGCAGCGTCGGCGTCGGCGATGTCACACGAGACGAACGAGGGGTCCACGAGGCGGTCCACGAGGGACTGACTACCACAAGGCCGGAAAGGCCAGCGTTCGAAGGCCCGCCTGCCTGGCGCGACTGGCGCTCGCTAACGTCGTTCGTTCGACGTGCTTTGCGATACGACCTGCCTTGCCCTGCCCGGCCCAAGCAACCAACCAACCACCTCAGCAGAGTTTACCGTCTACAGTCTCCAGTCGCTACTGGCTGGCGGCTCTCAATGGCTGCGCCTGCTGCAGCGCTGGATTCAAACACGCACTGCCGCCGCTTCGTTGTTGATATGCGACCGTGTGCCGTCGTTGTGTGGGGCCTTAGGCTGACCAAAAACAGCTGGAATCTCCGATCGATGTCCGATTTATCTCGCCCTCGACCCCGCGCCAAAATCGAACGTGACTGCTCCCCCCTGCTTTTAACAACTCTCCCGCCTCGGGGTTGTACCCACTGTCGTAGGGGTAGAGCCGCAGTAATGTTGCCGCTTGCCGGCAATCTCTGTTGCTCTTGTGGTTGATTCGATGTCACGCCGCAGGCTCGTTCTCTGGCATCGCCAGATTTTCCCGTTCCGTTAGTATCTGGCCGAATGTCAACTGCCGAAGACCGGAGATTTCTGCCATGTCCCCTTGCAAGAGCTCCCTACTGAACTTCCTGTTGTTAAGGAATTGGGAATCGGATATAAAGACTTCAAAAACCTTAGTGATTCTAGTATCTTACATCTCTTACACTTGTGTATCGCTGCAGTCACACAGTCGTGGCGGGCCCTGTCGAGCTTTTTGCCAGCGAGTCTTCTACTCCTGTTCAAGTTCCGTTCATTCATTCCTTCTGCCACTTTTACGGCGCCTACCGCAAACAGCTTATTATCCGTAATAGGCAGACCCGTTTCTGTCTATGTGCACGAGGTTCCCACTGTAAGGGACACTCGAAAGTCGCCGATGCCACTTCCTCTGCCGGTCGGCTAAAAATGCTTTGACAGTGTCTGTCAAAGCCCCCTGTTCCTTCTAATCCAACTAAATCGAGATGAAAGTCGGAGGCCTTTGTTGTGTCACGCGGAAACAACATCCGGCTCCTACTTCTCTGTACCGCAAAAACCAGACTTAGCTTTGTTAATTCAATTTCGTCGTGCGTGTGCCCCAAAGCACAATCCCGTTCAGATTTGTCGGTCAGACATGTATTTTTTTAACTGGTTCCATTGCCAGGTAAAGACTATTGTACAGTGTTTATACCATGTTGCCTTGTGACTCTTATTAGTTTTAGCACTTCAAGCGTGAACTTCGTAACGCCAAGGCTAATTTTTATAAGACGTGCTTTAGGCAACTCCAGGGTGGCACTTTCAATTTTTGGAACTTTATTAATGGTTTGTGTGGCAGAGCCAGAACGTCGATGGAACTTCCCACTACTCTGGAAGCCAGTTCTGGGCTTGCGACTGACCCAACGGATATAGTGACGGAGCTAGATCGCCATTTTGCTACGGTGGTATCCAATACAGTAAAGGCTCTCCAAGTCCCGGAAAACGTTCAGTCAGCTCTGGAGGCCACCTGGTTTAAGAAAGATTTGTCATTCTCTTTTTTGCCAGTAAGTACGCCGGAGATACAGAAACGTTTAGAATCCACGAAGGCTTCTTGGGGCTGCAGGAATCCCAGACCGATTGCTAAAGCTGTCCTCCGTCACTCTTTCTCATCCACTGGCGCATATTATAAACCGTTCCCTGACTACTGGTGTTTTTCCCGCTAGACTAAAGGTGTCTACTTGAAAAGGTAGTTAAATCCAGATGCAAAGGGCACCTTAGTTCGATTGGTTTCTTTCCGAGGAATCAGTTTGGATTTCGTAAGGCACGCCCAACGGAGCTTGCCCTTGCTCATCTATATCAGGAGGTCGCAAATTCTTTCCAGGACAACCAACTTTGCCTTGGCGTCATTTTGGATGTTTCTGCCGCCTTCAACTGTGTAAATCATTCGTTGTTCTTACATATGCTCGAAAAACTTGGTTGGGATAGCACTGCTGTGTCTTCGTTTAGGTCATACCTAGCGGAGAAGCAGCAGGCGGTAAAGGTAGGTTGTTTTGAATTGCTCCTAGACGAAGTAAACATAAAGACGCCGCAACGGTCAATCTTAGGACCGTTTATGTTTATCTTTTTGATCAACTTTATTATTGAAGAGATCGCGTCAGATGGGTTCTGTACGCCCATCGTCTATGCTGATAATACGATCTTACCTTTTCGTATTCAACCATCTGGAATACAGGCTGACGTACAGAAGGCTATGCAAGTAGTAGAGTATGCTATCCTTGTGTTTGAAAAATTCGGTCCGGCGATAAATGCGGAAATACGGAAGTGACACTTTCCTCTATTACCAAATGTCTGGGCTCAACTTTACATGAGACGCTTAGATGGCATGATCACTTTGACGTTATTACGCCTAAATGCTATGCAGTCATTTCATCTATTCGTCGTTTACAAGAACTAGGAGTGCCTGTCGAGGCTCTTCTTATGGTGTATAAAATGTTATTAGTGCCAATTTATTGTTATGGTACTTCAATTTGGGGATTTCATAATAAAGGTGTAACTCATAGGGCCGAAGTCATTCAGAATGGTGCCCTCAGGGTAGTATTTAACCTGCGCCGCAGCGATTCGGTTCGCAAGTGTTTTCAAGACTTTAAGCTTTTACCACTTAGGGATATTTACAAAACGGTAAAAATTGCCATGCTTGCATTTAAGGTGTATAGAAGAATTATTCCGGATGATGCTGCTTTTCCTATAAGAGCTGCTGTTAGACGCACAACTCGACGTGCAACGGAATTTGTGAGGCCAGTAGCTCTAAAGCAGCCCACTCGTCATGCTCTCGCATGCACCCTGCCGACTATCTGGACCGAACTTCCCAAAGAAATTCGTGTACTTACTTCAGTCAGATTATTTAAACGTGAGGTGAAAATATAGGTAACGAGTAAAAACTCTAGTCAAAACTAGTTACCCGTCATTAGGTTGAAGAAAGCGTGTCATGTATGTAAACGGGAGAAGTTTTTAGCACCTTCAATTGCTAGTTTCTTATGGAGTGAGACATGTTAAAGTATGAAATTGATGAAGTTAGTGTAAAAACATATTTTAAATCGTTTTGTATACGAGAATTTAAGCATTGTGAAAGTGCGGTTCCGTGAATAAACCTCAAAAATTAATTAATAATTAGATTTGTCTCTACACTATGCAGAGTCATAGCCTACACGTGGCCTACAAGTTTATTGAGGACATAAAGCTTATTTGCCTATGAAACCTAAGAATAGATGATAATTTGTATTATATATCGTTAAGGACAGAATATATAGTATTATATATAATTACGGCCAGAAATTTGTTTAGCTAAGAAACCTAAGAAAGGATGATTATTAGTAATTGTTGTAGATCGTCACAGATCGATTAGACGTCATAGATAAAAGCCCTCCGTCATAAAGCTGGCGTAACAGTTTGTCGAAATTGCCCTTAAGTGAGTCCGTATTATATCATATTTCTGACAATATTATTATGGTCGCCATTGAAATTCGAATTTAGAGCTAGATGAATGCTAACATTTGTTCTATCATAACAAGACGTGCAGTCGCGTGTCCACTTACTGTGTGGATTAGAGGGACCAGAGAGTCCCGCTCGGTTTGCAACTGACGTCTCTTCCAAGGCGCTCTTATTTAGGAACACGAATATGGTCAAAACCACAATACATACATACATTGACGTAGCACACGTATTGTATAGAATAATTACTGTTATTGGCAAAGACACTCTTCTTCGTGCAGAAGGCTTATAAACTAGTAGACCCCGATCCGACGAGGCGTGAATTTCCTCCCCAGAGCTACGCCATCCTGTTCTGTCGCTTTTGTCGACATTAAATGTCCGTTACCTTGGCATCTTAGGTTTACGTTGGGTAATCTAGCTTTAGTGAATGGCGTTTTGACGCTGTATACTTTCACAAAGTGCACATCGTTTAGAAAATTGGACTAGGAACGATGTGCACCATGAAACTGTCGGTTACAGAACTCCCACTGCAAGCACCACTGCGTTTAAATCGTATTACTAAAATATAATATTAAATCAATAATAATAGTTATTAATTCGGCTGCAGCACTGTTAAGTCATCTATGTAGAGTTAAGGACAAAACTAAGCGTAATATTATTTTCTTTTTAGGCGAGAAGATGTATTTGCGTAGGTCAAATGCCACAGTTGAAGTCATACGTGTGTCTATTTTTTATTCTCTCGAGCCACGTCACTGTACAAAAATTGAAAAACAAAGTGGCAGAGTGAGCAGATATGAGTGTACATACAAGTGGAAACAGAAAACTATATATATGCAAAGCGTGGGATATACCGCAAATTCTTGCAACAGATACGAATAGTAAAATAACAAGTACTTTAAGTTCTAAAATAAAGCTTATAACGTGATTTGTGTCAGGAGAAGAGAACTTAACGACCCTACTTTTCCTGGCAGCTTATAGAAGTATGCGTGAAGAGCCGGATTAGTAAATAGTGAAGTTCAAGGAAGAGAGATGTTTAGTGCGTACAGGTATTGACGTTGGCAACTTTGGAAAGTGGCGGCGTGGTTTGGGGTCTAGTGCGCTATATTCCCAGACCACGCGGGGGGAGGGGGGCGTGGTCATTTACCGGCGTATCACGGGTTTGACCCCTTGTTAATTGATTTTTGGGAACGATGCTCATTAAAAGTGAACGATAAATCAACGCTAAAATTCAACGGGCATACTGCCATAAGGACCACAGGAAAAAAAACAGATATCCCAACATGTCCAGCCCTTGTGCATTGAAAATATGCCTTATTGCGTTATCAAGCCCATAGAGAACGGAGAATAGTCTAAAATTAAAAAAATACTTCCTTAAACATAATTTTATTTCTAGGTCTCGACGTAGAAAGTGTCGAAGTAATAACACAAATTTAATAATAATATAGTAAAAAAATAAAAATAATAAATTTAATCCTTGAACCTAAGAGTATGCACAGAGAGTTGACAGCACTCGGACTAAGTTTGCCTGTGAGTCGCACACTTGTCGCTGCTGATTGCTGCCGGCGCATGTGCATCATATATTCCCAAAGCTTGCCATATTAAAACAAAAAAAAATCAGGTGTTGTCTGTTTTTGGACAGGTATGCACCCGTTGACGACGGTGTGCAACTGCATTTTATCCTTCTTCACCAAAAAAAAAACGTTCAAAGATACAACTATCTCAATACACCTTTTGTGTTGTACAGGTAAGTTGCCGTTACTTGAGACTTGCTTGAGGAACGCTACCGTTGTCTACTTTTATTGCAACTAGTTTTGCTAA
Organism: Dermanyssus gallinae; assembly: GCA_003439945.1. Taxonomy (NCBI): domain Eukaryota; kingdom Metazoa; phylum Arthropoda; class Arachnida; order Mesostigmata; family Dermanyssidae; genus Dermanyssus; species Dermanyssus gallinae. The sequence continues at coordinate 11,430 of QVRM01004239.1, forward strand.
ATGCAGAAGGAACCGTGGCACCATACATTTATAAAAGACGAGCAGATAAGTAGGCGTAGAAAAGAAGCATGATATGTTTCTCTTCTGCGCATATTCAGACACCTTTTAACCAAAGAACAATAGTCATTATAATGACATTGTTTGAAATAGTTAATTAATTAGTTCATACTTACGTGTACGTTCATATGACGTAGAATTACACCCAATAAAGTAACTAGAACTGCATTAAAAGAAACGGGTGAATTAAAAATAAATAAAGAAAGAAAGAAATAAGAACATTAGTAACATTAGCCAGTTACATTTGTAGGGCGTGGCTACCTGCGCATGACAGAGAAAAATAGCAGGTACGTGTGTCTTCCGTTCAGTTGACGCAATACGTGTTAGGACATCATGGCGTTCCCATTGCAAATTTTAAGGATTGAGAGGCAGCGAGGTGTTATTACATTTCAAACCCCGGAAGATATTCAGCCGGCCAATATTTATCGCAGAATAAGGCCGAATACGAAGGAGACTGTGTTTGTCACGGCTGAACTCATCGACAAGGTGAACGACCTAATCGGCTTGTCCAAATGCGAGTGTTGACAGTGTGGCGGGGTCCAGTTTTAAAACAGTAGAGACAATTTTGCACAACAACTTGGGTTACCAAAAAGTGTTTACGCAGTGGGTTCTGAAGAAGCTCAGCAAAATGCAAAAGGGTGTATGGGGGGGGGGGCACTGCAACACATGTTCGGGTATATTGAAGACTCCGCTTTTTTGGAGTTGCGGATCGTCATTGGTGACAAGAGTTGGTGTTATTCTTCTGAGCCAAAGACGAAGTGGAACAGCATGCAACTGAAGCATTGTCGTTGTCACCATTTCCTAAAAAAAATCAAAGCTGTGCGTTCCGCCGCCAAAGTGAGCTATTCGCCGTTTTTTCGACGTCCGAGGCCAATACTAATCAGATTCCTCGGACACTGAAAAACCGTTCTACCAAGAGTTTTGGGGAAATGGATTGAGGCGTTTACAAAGCAAGTGATTCGGCTTCACGTAATGCGTGTCCAGGATCACAAAAAAGTACCTGCCAAGTTCAAGTAAGCAAGCAGTTTGAGCATTCACTCTTTCACACGCATTCACGCTCGTGAAACAGTAGGATAGTTGTGCTCAGGCCTCTAGTACTTACTTTTGAAGAAAACCTTAAACTGTACACACAGTGCCGTTTCTAATTTTTTTATTTGAACGCCTCATATATACTGTTCGTATATTACTTATGCGTCAGCATTTCGCCAGCGACTCTACTCACGGCGCTGTGTTGACCTCTTGGATCAAAACTGAAATACTCTGCCGTACCTTCTACTTCTACATCATGGTTACGGTTTTCCCGAATTGGCCGATGACCAAGCGATGAACACTCGACGACAACGTGACTTGAGCTAGTAGGCCACTTAGCCAGGATGGGGGGGGGGGGACAGAACAGAGAACACCAGTCTCCCGGCCCTTTGCTCGTCACGCGAGCCTCCTTTGGCGAGGAAAAAATCGCCAAGTCCGTTGTATTGTACATGCCTTCTCATCGCTCTTGCTCCGCAGAGAGAAGAATGACGACGTCTCCCAAGGTAGTGTTGGGACGAGGCCATCCAATAATCGGCGCACATGGTAGTGTTGGCGCGCTGACTCGCTGGCTCTGGTATGCGCTGCAAAAAAGGCAGGCAAAAGACAATTGCTACCGTTACAGGTTTCTCCTGTAGAAAACAAAGCTTTCACTCGGTACACAATCTACTTAACTGCTTGTACCACTGCTACTACTAGATATAGGATTGATTTGTAGCTGATGCTGCTGTCGTGCTAGATCGTGTTGTGGTTTGTTAGGCGTCTCACACATGTCAATGCTTGTCATAGGTGGTCAGCTTTCAAAATACGGTGCGCCATAGGAAAGAAAGCGTCTTCTTCCTACTGTACAAAGGCAAGGTGCAGCATGCGAGACCCAGCATGTTGTTTGATGAGAATAGACACTAGCTTGGCTGGATAACACTGTGAGTGACCCGAGCTTCGCAAAGATTAGTTACGTCGAAGCCGCAGTGCCGCAGTTGTTGTCGTAAGCGGATTTCCAGATGCGGATGCGAATAGACCCGGCCAGGTCGTTCGACCGGGCCCGGCTGAACCATGGAGAACAGGATGACAACATCTTGCCAGAGAAGATGCACTCCTCTGCCTCTCTCTATTCCGCATTGCCCGCGCCAGGCCAGCTGCCCAGGCCCCGGCCCCCGGCTGGCAGACGGGCGTTCCGTCTGTCCGTCAAGGGACATTTCGCGTACGCTGTACGAGCGGCTGGGCTGACGTGTCTGGGCGGCCATCGTGACATCGTGTGCTGCGTTAGTGCCCCCTCGTAAGCCTTCTCCGCGCCCCCCAGAACAAACATCGCCCTCACGATACTCGTTCCCGGTGTACTCTACGGGCCGCTCGCGCCCCTCGTGCGCCCGGGGACTCGAACCAACATGCTTATCAAATTCATCCACATCGCGTAACGTCGTCTCATCGACTAGCGTTCGCGTATCATCATCAATCCCCTCCCCCCCCCCCCCTCGATCGTCATAATTTAGCCGTCGGCCGAAGCACAAACTTTAAATTAAATCATCCTTGCGCCAAAATAGGATACGTTTGTTTCGGACGGCAAATACATGGTATGTCCATCGACGTTGTCTTCGCTGCATCGCATCGACTACGCAATCATACGTTATTTACTGGCAACGATGTTGCATTGCTTGTTGTCTTGTATGTGTATGCCAATACTCATACAAACTGCCGTCAATCTCTAAGCCAAGGTTGTAGTAGGTGTAACAGCGGCGAGTTCAAGATTCAGTAGCGAATTGAAACAAATCAGTTTGAGTTGTCCAGACTTAGTCCTGAAGACGGCGCATATAAAGGTTGGCGTCTACAAATAACCAGTAAACACGAAATCGGCACATCTTCAGACAGACAGCCCAACGGCGCTCTTGGACCTGCAATGCCTACGCAATTAACAAGCTACGGCTATGCCGCTGATAGCTCTGAAATTGCCTTTTGCGGGAATTCGATAACTAGCATCAACTTGCCGGCAGTACTAAAAGCAGTGAACTGCAGTTTACCACTACTAGTATTAGTTGTTTATAGAAATTACCACGGCCTGTGTTGTGTCTAGGCATATTCAGGTAGACACAACTGTCGGCTCGACGCTACACTGTTGTGTCTAGGCATAATTTCACACGGCTGTCGGCTCGGCGCCACGTACTGGCGGACGGGCAGTAAAAAGAGTAGGCACGAGAAGGTACGAGCGACGAAGTGTCCAGATGATTCAATAGAAACGTCTACTCGGACCGAATCGAATCCACCACATTCGAGAACAATCTGAGAGGCAATAAATACAGCTGACACACAGAGTCAGCAAGCCACTCTACAGGTGTTAGCAGGCGATCGTGTCTTCATTCCTTACGTACTCGGCTAGTCTAAGTTCAATAGACTAAGTCTTCTGGTCAGTGTGTGTACAGTTGACGTACATGTTAGTGGCGACGAAGTGGTTACAAACTGACTGACCTTCCTTTAAGTCTTACTTCTACTTTCAAGATCGGCAGGGTGCCATAGTTCAAACGGCAACAAGTTCACCTGCTACGTCTAAAGGACGTGCCTGCTACTACTACAACTTCTACTTCTTTCGGCAACTACATAGCTACATTTTCTACTACTACTGCTTTCGGCAACTACATCGCTACAGCTTCTACTACTACTACTACATCTTTCGGCAACTACAGCGCTCAGAAGAATTCCACGATGGAACGAGACGGAAGCATCAGGGAAAACCGAGCACTGCCACAGTTCGAGAGATTCATGGAAGAAGAGATGCCGTGGTCTACATATCGGTGTCGCTTCCGTGAATTTATCGAGCTTAACGAGTACCCCGAGAGCAAGCGTGCTTTAGGTTTGCTAAACCACCTCTCGTCCACAGTGTACCAGAAGCTGCGGGACCAGATATTTCCAGAGGAGCCATCAAAGAAGACATACGAAGAACTTCTGGCGGCCTTGGACTTTATCTACACAAGAGGTACGTCAAAATGGGTAAAAAAGAGTTGAATGCCAAGCCCTAAAACAAGAAGAAGGTGAACAGATTCAAGACTTCGCGCGCAGGTTACGAAGGAACGCGGAAGAATGCGAATGGCCAATGGAATTCCTGACGACAGTACTGCTAGTACAGTTCATCAGCGGTGTCAGGGACGACCATGTAAAGGATCAAGTTTTGCATAAGGCAGATACTTTCAAAACACTGGACGACGCAATCAAAGAAGCAGAGCCAGTGTTCGTGCGTAAAGAACGGTTAACGATCAACAAGATAGTTGCTGGCACACAGCAGCGGGGAGCCAAGCTGCCTTGGAAGAAGCAGCCGACGGGTTCAGGCAGTAAGGACAGTACAGCTCCGGCTCGCTCTAGACAGGGCCTGATGCCAGGCCACTGCTATCGCTGTGGAAAGCCTGACCACAAAGCTGACAAGTGTCCGCATATTAAGTCTACGTGCAATTCCTGCGGGAAAACCGGACATCTTAAGATCGTCTGTCAGCAAAGACAGCCCGGTGGTAGTTCAACCAACAATTTCAAAAATAAGAAGAATGGAGCTTTCGCCGTACAAGTTAAACCAACCTTAAAGAAGACTCCAGGTATGAACTTTGTAAAGCCAGTACATACAATTCGAACAGTGAGACCCGATATCGACCCGTTACTCGTAACAGTCGAGATTGAGGGTACCAATGCTACAATGGAAGTGGACAGCGGCTGTGGAGCCACTGTGATGCCTCTTTCACGTTTCTCGGCTGTTTTGCCGAAATGCATACACCATGAGCCAGACATGACGTTAAAAGTGGCAAATGGCACTGAAGTGAAACCACACTCTTTCGTGAAAGTTCACGTGAAGTACCGCAATATTACAAAATTATTGCGGCTGTACCTGGTCAACGATCCCCAATTTCCAATGTTATTCGGTCGTGATTGGATAAAGGCGCTGGAATGGGGGCAGCTCGAAGTTCACCGTGTTGAAAACGAAGCTAGTGATTCACTTTCCGCATACCCCAGGATCACTCCGCCAGGCATTGGCACAGTACCGGCAGTACACGCACTTACAGTCCAGTTCAAGGATCAGCCGAAGCCAGTGTACAAGCCCAGGAAAATACCTTACGCACTCGCCGAGAACGGTAAGAAGGAGCTACAGATAATAGAGATGAAATACCTTACAAAAGTTGGATCACCGGAAAAGAAACCCGGAGAGTTCAATCCACTTCAGAGTTTCGAGGATCAGCATTCGAAAGCTACAGGAAGTAGCCGTGCATCCATATTCCTCGGCCGACAAATTCGCATATCCCAGCTGAAAGAGAAGCGACAGGCAAGCGACGACAAGAAGCAACAAGCCGGCAGAGACGGTTTCTCGATTCAGCGTGGGGGAGTCTGTGGCAGTTCGAGACTACCGGAAAAGAAACAAGTGGTGTCTATCTCGTGTCGTGAAGATACTCGGAAGAAAACACATGCTAGTGCAGTCAACCGAGCTCGGCACGGTAAAGAGACATTTCGATCAAGTTCAAAAGACGAACGTGGAACGAGCCATACACTGCACATGCACTTGGATGGTACGGTCGGCCACGGCGGCGAACTGCCAAAGCATTCAGGCGTTGCCGTAGCGAGACCATCCTTTATCGCTACATCTACCACATTCGAGAACAATCTGAGAGGCAATAACTGCAGCTGACACACAGAGTCAGCAAGCCACTCTACAGGTGACAGCAGGCGATCGTGTCTTCATTCCTTACGTACTCGGCTAGTCTAAGTTCAATAGACTAAGTCCTCTGGTCAGTGTGTGTACAGTTCACGTACATCTGTTTACTCCAAAAGCTAAGTTCACCAATTTTTTGTATATTAATATGATCATAAGTGAATAGTCACGGCGTAATCGTCAAGAATAGGCCCTTTCATTTTATCCTGCTCAGTAGATCTCCGGTAACATCAACGAACATTTTACCAGGAGGTCTAGGGCTGTGTCGAAAAAGCGGAAAAATTAGATAATCTTGGATTATAAAGTTGATTTTTAATTAATAATTAATTGCAATATGAAGACTACTAAGACTAGTACATTGTTATTGAAGGATAAAGCTCAAAACAGTTTGCCATGTCTAATGTATAAATGTTTTGCACCATTAACGATCATGATTGACTGCCGCGTAGTCTAGAAGGTCCAAATGATTTTAGCCAAGCTTTTTGCGTGATTCTACTTCAAACAGAAAGTAGAAGGATGGGGGGGGGATTTAGTAGCATTCTGCAGAGAACTTTTGTTCTGGTGGGAAACCCGAGCTTTTGTTGATCTTCCGTTTTCTCGTCCAAAGTCGTCACTTATCATACTCCAAATGTCACCGGTTACAATTGTCGCCCGTGTATAGGCCAATAGCACTAGGATGCCGCGGGGCCTCGTGTTTCCGATTTCATGGGTGACTGCGTCAGCCCAATAGTGTTTGTTAGATTGCGGATTGCGCTCTAAAGTCGTTTAGGGTAGCCAACATGGTTCAAAGAAAATCGCGAGGCTTAACGTCCTTAGTTGCAAACGGCCTAGAAGACGGCTCAGAATACCTTAGAGGGTGCACAAAGCAGAAGCTAAGCGATTAGCGAGCAATATTTTCTGAGGTTCGGGGTCACATAACGAGAGAAACTAAGCACACGTGAAAGTAAAACAACATAGAAAAGAAGAGCTTTTAATTCTTGTCAAACTTTTATTTGCCTTAGGGGCGCTTTTTTAGTAAAACGTATGCACCCCCCCCCCCCGCTTTCATATACCACTCAACTATATCTAACTACTTGCACACGCTCCCAGGAGACAATTGTGGCTTCACTTACATTCTTAATAAAAAAAACTGACTACTTGCACAAACAAGAGTTCAAAATGTTAATTTTACCTAGCTTACCTACACGGCCCAATAAAACATCTAAATTCAGCAATCTATCGCTGTATATATGGCAAACGATACTTTGGGGCCTGTCAGTCTGTTCTAGAATAAAATATGGAAATTAAGCTTCTTAAGGTAGGCCCTCTTATGTATATAATCTTTGCTCAGGACTTGGGAGTACGTCTTCGCAACCTGAACATAACATACAAAATGTATGCAGACGATTTAAAAATATATGCCCAACTTAGAGGAAACGAGGATTGTCTGAATATTCAAGCAGCCATAAATAGTATTGCCACCTGGTGTGACCTAAATTATATGGTAATTTCAGTTCCAAAGTGCACGGTCCTGAAGACAGCTCCCGACAACTTCAAGTACCAGCTAAAAGATTTCCCTATACCTGAGGTAACATCCTACAAGGAATTAGGAGTTACCTTCGATAGACATATGAAGTTTCGGGCGCACATTGCCGATTCACCAAAAGCTGCCTCTCGACTAAGTAATCTTATACTAAGAGTATTCTCATCGCAAGATGCCTCCAAATACCTGCATCTTTATGAAGTCCTAGTAGTGCCAAACTGGTCATACTGTGCTCACGAGTTGACGCCTTTTTACGACAAGGATATATGCTTGCTGCAGCGTATTTAGGACAAGCTTTTAAAGAGAGTCTCAAGAAGGTCCAACTTGACGCGTGACAGAGTCGTACTCCCAAGTGTCGCGGAGTCCCAGCGGCGTGTTGACTACCGCGTTTTTAAATATCTTATACGCAATGATTAGATTAATAAGTTCTACCACGTGCGATCAAACAGCCTACGGAGTCGCGGTTCCATTCAACCGCCCGAGATAGCCAATGTGGCAGTCGTTAACCACTCATTTGTTTGGCGAACAGCTCGCCTAGCCCGCGAATGCGAGCAATTCATTTCACTCGTTCGACCCCTTTTTTAAATAATAGAGACATTGGTATTGTATTGTATTGTATTAAGGTACTAATCAATAACTAAGCATCTTAAGGTAATAATACTAGTCCTAGCTAGTCTAGCTTATCAGCCAAACGCGCTATTGAACTTACTCTCTATTATAGCAAATTGTTTGCAAGCAGTGCTCAATTCTAGTCTAACTAAAGACAAACTACCGGAAAGCAAACCTAGTTGCAAGCTACAATGGCAACTATGCAAGATTACCGGCGAATTAGGCACCAATTGGTCGCAAGTTTGAGCCCGGCGCAACAGATACGCATTCCGAATTTGGGGCTTCGAAAACTGACCGTTGTGGGTTGATTTGATGAAAACTTGTTCAGCATTCCGGCAAGAAATCGTATTTTGTTTGTTTGCAATTCCATTGCAACCAGCAATTCTATCTGCAAAGTGGTATCATCTAAATACTGTTCGTTGCCCGTTTTCTCTCTGATAAATTGTCGATCCGCAACTTGTGTAAAAAAGGTTACGAAAGAAAGTCAGCAACAGCGTTTCGCGAACGCCCGTTCATCTTCTAGGCACACGCTGTCAGTCCAATAGTACTTTCAACGCCAAAGAGGGTTGTTTATGATATCCTCGAGCAGACGCTGAAGCTATCATTAGTGAGGAGAGATCATGCAAATGGGCTTAAATACACAATTCGTTACGTGATATCTATCGATATCTCTTTCACTACAATATTTACATACACATTCGTTAGGTCAAAAATTTTCACTTAGAGCAGAGATTCTGATGGTACAGGTACTTCCGGTTCTGCATTTTCCTGTGTTGTTTTTATGCTTCGAGCGTACAGGCCATCGAACTAATAATTGCGGTGTTCTAGGCGTTTTCTATTAGCGTGGGTTCGTTGCGCATATGCAGCACCAATGTAGATAGCTCGTCGTTTGACGACCCGATTGCTCTTTTAAAAAATAGTCTTTTTTCTGGTCAATGTTTCTGAGACTATCCAGTTGTGGGAGTATATATATCGTATATCCCAATACCCTGCTTAAGAAAAAAAATACTTTTTGGGCTGACCCTCAGCCAAGATTTGACGTCCACGGAACTGCTTTTCGCATTGCTTCATAGACGGACCCCCATAAATACAAATGTGCAACGGTGGGGCTCGAGCCTGTGCACCCATGTGTCTTCTCCGGTTACGAGGCGCAGCCGAATGTACCACGCCACCGGCCTCGACACAAATATTACTACGAGTACTAATACTAGTAAAGTAAAGTTTTCGGGCTGACCCTCAGCCAAGATTTAACGTCCACTGAACTGTTTTTCGCATTGCTTCATAGACGGCCTCCCATAAATACAAATGTGGGGCAACGGTGGGGCTCGAACTCGCGCATCTATGTGTCTCCTTCGGTTGCGAGGCAGAGACTTAATCCACCACGCCACCGGGCTCGACACTATCACTACTTCTACTACTATTTTTTTTTTGGTGAGAGGGAAAAAATGCGTTTACGCACACCCAGAGCGGGTAGTGTGGGACTCGATGCCGATGTTGTTGGCATAATACCCACTAAAAACCTCTCACCTAAATAGCCTCAGGAAGAGGCGAGGAGCTGGAACCATTCTCTATTATTACTTCAACCCCTACTTCTTCCTTAGGGTAGCGTGAACAGAGCGCACATCGCGGTCTGCACCAGATCCTTCTGTTCAATAATCGTCGCGGCAAAATCCTTTATGATGTGCCAGCTTTGGGTGTCTTGCAGGAGGGCCTGACCTATTTGTTCACAGGTTACAGGGGGTTCCCGGTCTAAGAGCCGCGCCAGCTCCGCCCTGTTCGCGCTGAAAGCCGTGCATGCTTCGAAGGTGTGTTTGACATCGTCTTCTTCTCCTGAGTCGCAGAGAATGCATGCTGGCGACGGGGCACGTCCTATGCGGTGTAGGTATTTTCTGAAGGTGCCGTGGCCCGTCAAAAATTGGGTTAGAGGGTACGACAGTGATCCCTCTCGCCTTTTGAACCACTCTCGGACATCCGGGATAATATAGCAAGTCCAGAAACCCGGCTGGCCCGCCTGGATCTCCATCCATCTATTGTTCCACGCGTCTAGTGTCTAACGACGCGCGTCTTCTTTAGAGATAGAGGAGTCCGCACGGCGGACTGCGCTCTCCATAACCCGGAGATCCAAAGGGATCTGCCTGGAGAGCACTTAGATGGCCGCGGTAGACACAGTTTTGTTGGCCCTTGCAATCTTGAGGGCCAGCGGCCTCTGCGTTTTATCCAAAAGCCGTCGGCACGTAACCCGCTTAGCCGTTCGCTGCCACAGCGGGGCTGCGCAAAGCATAATGCTATCTACTACCGTCGCCAGGAGACACCTCCGATCATCGGACGCACCCCGTGTGCGCGGCAGCAATCTTGCGAGTTCTGTAGTCGCTTTGGTGGCTTTTGCAGCCGCGTATAGCGCACATGAGGCGTGCCTGTCAGGCCGGTATTCTCAGCTTCGCTGGAGAGGGCAATGTTGTGTCCCTCTAAGATCAAGTTGAGATGGGGAGTGCGCTTCTGCCCGTTTAGAAATATTGCTAACATTTTGTGTGGAGCCAGGCGAAGTCCGTGCGGAGCGAGCCAGATGGAGATGTCTTGCAAGGCGCCAATTGCTGTCGTCTCTAGCTCCTTGGCATCGCGCGACGTAATCACGATAGCCAGGTCATCCGCATAGGCTATTGATTTAACGTTAGGAGGGTGAGGCAGGCGTAGAACATCGTCGTATGCAATGTTCCATAAAGTTGGGCCCAGCACGGAGCCTTGAGGGACCCCTGCGGTAACAGGATATGACTTGCCTTGATAGACCACCGTGCGTTGTGACAGGTAAGATGCTAACCTTTTGGCCAGTAGCCTCGCTACCTCTGGGGGAATTCCGTCTAGGCCGGGCGCTTTACCGGTTGCCAACCGATCCCGGGCTTGTTCGACCTTCTCCAGCGTCACCCCCGGAATGTCTTCCGGGATGACCGAGAACTCCTCGTTTTCTTTCCGCAACTGTGCCGGAAAAAGACCGGATACAGTCTCCTGCAGCACATCCGGAGGGAGTTTCGGGGGAGGTCTTCGGAGTTTGCTCTCCATTGCGTCTATCAGCTCTTTCTCCGCTCGGGCTTTTTGGCTTTTGGCGATGAGTCCTTGGAGTCTCGATCGAGCAGCTTTGTACTCCGTCATTTGGGATTCAGCTCTTGCGGTCTCTCGCTCCCCGTAAAATCCCACCCGTCGGTTTCTTCGCGTTAACTAGCTGCGTGTTCTCGTGAAAACCCTATTTAGCCTAATGCAAGTCCTGCGGGCAACTGCGATCCCTTTGTTCCACCAGTAGTTGGGAGGGTGGCGGCTCCCGTGGTGTTGTGAGGAAGCAGCTTTCTCGCATGCTGTAGAGAGTATGTTAATTATTTGATATTCAACCCCCACCGTGTCTCGAAGTCGTTTGCAACCCTAGTCTATTACAGCCACTAGAATCTTGGCGTCGAGTTTCCGCATCTGCCATCTCTTACTAGGGGGCGGGGCGAGGGCCACCTTAGGGGTACTGATGGTGAAACAGACGCATCTGTGGTCACTCATGGTCTCCTCCGTCTCCCTCACCCTCCACTCTACCACCAGTGGAAAGGCCGCCTCATTGACCATTGTTAGGTCAATGAAGGCCGTCTGGCTCCCTCTGAAAAAGGTGGGGACCCTTCCGTCATTAAGAACCATTAGACTCTTTTCAGCCATCCACTCCTGTAGAGTTTGAGCCCGTCTAGTTGTGGTTCGGCTACCCCATGCTATGCTGGCTGCGTTCCCGGTGATCACTACCCTCTTACCTGCATGTTCCCCCGCGCTCTGAGCAAGCTCCTCGAGAAATTCCTCGAATTCCTCCTCCTCCCTGTTGGGAGAGAAGTAGCAGCTATAGAAGACCCCTACCCGGTCAATCTCCAGCCAGGAGAACCCCCTCCCCGACCCCCCCGCCCCTATTCGCGAGGTTTCTCTCGGAACCCGCCCACCAGATTGCGGTCTCCGCCTCTGCGTCAGATACCCAGTCTGCCTTCCGCTTGGTGATCGCTATGTTTGGCTCGGAGAGCAGGCAGACGCCTATGGACTCTCTGCGTACTATCTCATTGAGCATGTCATGCGCCGCCGTGCAGCGGTTTAGGTTTACCTGAAGTATCTTTAACATTGGTCGGATGAAGGGCCCCTACCTACTAAGTTCCAATCACCCTTTCCGTCCCCTGCTGGGATAACGGTTGTCTTCTTATTCTTAGCCCCCTTGTCTTTATTCCCCTTTTTATTGGCTACCAGGTGGTCAGGTTCACCACATTTGTGGCATACCCGAGGCACCTGGCTGTCTGCTTTGCAGTCTTGGGCCTTATGGCCCAGCCTATGACACTTGTAGCAGTTGGGGAGCCTAATCCACTCCTCAGGTCTGCACCACCTCGAGCCTAGCTTGAGGGTCTTGCGGGAGCATATGGCTCTTGCCGCCGCCGGGGACGCCGTAACCAGTGCGTACCAAACTTCAGCTCTTCCGAGCCTTGGCTCGGTAGCTGTGATCTTGGCACCGGCCGGAAGCTGCAAGGCCTTTTGCAGTTCCCTTTCGACCTACTCCCTGTCCAAGAGTGGGTCAATCCCCCTACAGGGCGATGGTCTGCCCCTGGTTAAGCTCTCGGTAGTCGGCCCGCATCTTTGCAGATTCCCGAATGGCCGCCGCCATTTTTTCTCCTGCGTCCTTTTCACTCTCCTCTATTCTAATTATAACGCCACCCTCCTTACTTTTAACTACCCCCTAACCGTTATCCCGGCGCCTTCCTGCTGCCTGACTTGTTCTCTGAATTTGCTTTATGGCCCCTATTGTCAAGTAACCTTTGCAAAACGCGTGCTGGGCGTCTGATAGCAGGCCGTTTCCCTCCCTAGGGAACGAGCCCGACTAAAGCACCCCCGTCGCTGCGGTCGCTACTGTTTCTGGAAACGCCTGTATTAGGGTCGAGACCCCGGAAACCGAGACACCTTCTGGGCCCGGCGCCTTTCCCTGTTTGAGGCGCGTCGCGGCATCCTGCATCTTATACAAAGTGGGTTCCGAATGATCATCTCCCCCCCCCCCCTGGTAGGGGGCGCAATGGAAGCGTGGGTGATGGGGAAGAACGCTTCGATTGCATTCCGCGCCTCTTCTGTCGCGGAAAGAGCATCTCTGTACCTCTAGGCGGCTCAGAGGTCGTCTTTCAGCTTCTTAAGAAAGGTCCACCAGAAACGTTTCTTGCACTGGGTACTCGTTCTTAGGGAAGCGGGTCTTCCCTTTGGTCCTATGAGTGCCCTGAGGAACCTCCGAAGCTGTTCAGCTTCCTGGCGTCTGATAGGCGGATGCAGCGTCGGACGATTTACCATCGCGGCAGTAGTCACGTGAAATTCGATGATAAGGTAATCGCTGAGAGGTTCCTCTTCCTGTAGCAGGAAGGTGAACGTACCCGTGTTAAAAATAAGGTCCTCGGTCGTCAACAGGTCGAGGACGGCGAGCCTCTTTCTATAGTTCTGGCAGAGCCCCATGCGCTAACCGCCCCGCTAAAATCACCAACTATGGCTGGAAGTGGAATATCCATTTACATAAAAGAAGAGGACAAATCGTCTGAAAACTTGTGCGGGTTTTCAAGCAGAACATTAGGGCTGCAGTAGCAGAAGTGAAAACGCCCAACGTTCGCTACGTCGATTCAGGTGAAACGATAGTCGTAGCCGTGATCGGAGATACGGAGCTCGTTGCGACGTCCAGTACGATGCCCGTTGCCATGTTGGTGACCACGAGCCGGGCCGGAAGACGGTTTTCCGCCTACCGGACGTTGGGTTCGCTAAGCAGCAGCAGACCGGCTACTGACTTGCTTCTCAGTCAATTCACGCGCACGCGTATTTGTAGCTAAATTTGGGATGAAAAATATAAAATCGTTACCTCCTTAGTGTAACACAGTCGCAGCCAATACAATAGTTGTGCATGGCTAATTGTTATTCAATTTAAACATTGCTTTCTTAAAAATTGAGCATAAATTCCTGGTTGCTATTTAGATACTGATTCGTTCCTGCTGAATCAGAGTTGCTTTCCGCAAATTGCGATAAGGAATCATACACCAAATTGCAACGAAGGTAAAATGTGTAAGGTTCATCTAAGAATCGGTGACCATTGGTGACCAAGTAGCTCTAGAAAAGAAAATGCTGTTTACTGTGCACTGAGTAGTGGCACTGATGAACGTTTAAGCCCTAAATAGAATCCACTAGCTACGATAACTCTGGCCATACGTATATCGTGTTGCTTTTGTATACGTTTATTGCGCGCCGCTAATAGAAGGTTTAAGTATCGCCCAAAGACGTACGTCCGGCAAAAAAAACACGTAAGAGAAACCACTCTGACGATGCAGTGCGATGCATCTGTCACGCACGTGAGACATGCGAGTTAAGAGATACGCCATAGGAGCCCACCCGCTATGTGGGCTGTCTGTGTGCTAAAAGTAAAACGTCTCCCAACAGCGAGATGGAAAAAGTAGAGACACGCGCAATCGAACACAAACCCCGTTGCCCCGATTTGACACATTGGTTGGAAAACAACACTTCAGCGAAGGCTCAGTTTCATGCATTCACTGAAGTAAACGAATAATACGTATATTCATTACACTAAGCGGGTATACGTACACTCAGTTGACTACAACACGGATTTCCCAAATTAGATTAGAAAAAGTCGAGTAAAAAATAGGTGACAAACTAATATCTCCAGAAGTCCTAAGATAAACTAAACTACTACTAGTAGGAGTCGCTTCAGAAAGCTATAGTTCTGTAAGATTCCCACAATCATCACAGTTGCAGATTTGCGAAGCTCGGGTTTTCACTGCAACCGCTAGATCAAGCTAGATCAGTTATGACTCTATTAGCAACTCGTACGCAAGAGACGAGGCCAGGCCTGTCCAGGCTTTCCACAAATACACATAGGGCTGGGTCGTTTATTCTGAGATTCAATCTGGAGGAAACAGTCGGTAATTCCGCATGCTACAAACAGAAACGGTAGGCAGCCAACGGCAGCCCTACTATTCGAGTCTTTTTCGGTCTTGACCGGCGCTAGCCAACCAGCCATTATTCTCCACTGCCGAGCTCCATGGGCTGATGACTGAGATGAAAGCCATCGATTAGTCCGGCTACGGCCGCCGGCACCGCAGCCGCGGGCAACCGAACATGAGTTACCAAAATCATGCGATGCCGCGCGCGTGCCCGGTGAGAGAAACGCCACGGAATCTCCGCTAGTGTTGCTTCTGCTGCGGCGGCGGCGTGTTTAGCTGGCTTTTTCGTGTTTGTCTGTCTTTTTTGCAGCCGACGAAGTGCCGAAGTGCCTCATGAAGTCGCGCATGTATCTTCAAGCTCTCGCTCGAAGTTGCGCATGTATCTTCCCAGCTCTCGAAGTTGCGCATGTATCTTCAGGCTCTCGAAGTTGCGCATGGGGGGTCGTCTTGCCCCACTGCCCGACTGCGGGCATGTTTTCACTCTCAGCGTTCGTTAGAGAACCGGGTTCAACCCCCCCCCCCCCCACGTGATGATGTCGTGGTTGTTGACAGCCTGCGCCCCGCTATTGGTGGCCGCGTTTACGCTCCTGGTCGGGTAGGCGACAGAAGCCATACAAACACACACATAGATACACATACAGATCATTATACATATACATACACCCACATACACGCACATATGTACACCACAAACACAACCGCCGTTGTGAGTCCGTGGTCGTTGTCGTCGTCGTTGTCGTCGTCGTCTACGAAGTGCAATCTATCGGCTCCGTTCTCTGCCGGTGCGCTTTTAGTCAGCGGTTCTTTAGCAAATCGTCTTTAGTAATCCGCCTTCGAGCTGCCTTTGCTGACTTGTTGTTGTTGTTGTAGCCATTTTTATTGTTGGTGTTGGTATTGTTGCTCTGATTGTCGTGGTGGAAGATGGTGCTGGGGCCATCTGTTGGTGTTGCTGCTATTGATGTACTTCTCGTCAATATTGCTGCTACTGTTGTTTGTGTTGTTGTTGTTGTTGTTGTTGTGGTTGTGCTTCTACTTCTTATTCTTGGGCTTTTTTTTCTTCTTGGTTTTCTTCCGTAAATTTCCTTTGTCATTCGTGTCGCTGTTATTGTGTTCCGTTTTGCTGATAGTGTTGTCCATGTTGTTGTTATTGTTGGCGTTGGCGTTCGCGTTGTTGTTGTTAATGTTGGTTTGTGTTGTCATTGCTTCTGTTAAGCCTACCTTTGTTATAGGTTCTGCTATTTCTGTTGCTCCGCTTATTGGTATTCTAGCTGGTGTTGTTGTTGCAGTCGTTGTTGTTGCTGCTGATGCTGCTGTGATTTCTACGTTTGCTATAGGTTCTGCTGTTTCTGTAATTGATACTGTAGCTGGTGGTCTCGCTGCAGCCATCGCGTTTGCTGTTTGCTTGTTGTGTTTTGTATCGTAGCTGTTATCGTTAGGGCGTGCACTTTTCTGGCCACACAGGCGGCCGTCTTCATCGCAAGGATCCGCGAGCATCTTTACAACTTGCGCTGTTTGCGTCGAAGCACGACGGTAGGAATTCGTAGCTGCAATAGGAGCGCGTGTCCGTTCTTTCTTCATCCGCTCTGAATCGTCGATTGCCGAGGCTGTTACGAAAATAATCACACAGGTGGCGAATACCAGAATAAGAGAGGACACCGCTACGAGCCATATCACTTTGCACGTATGTGTAAATCCAGGACGGCGATCAATATCCTGCAGGATGCGCGTTGACTTCCCATTGTCTTGACCAAACACCCATGAATGTTTGCGTTCCGTCAGCAGGCTGGAATCTAGCATGAATTTATCTCTGTTAGCTTGAAGCATTGAAACAATGACCAAATGACCACCCATAGCGCAGAATGCATTTGCATTGAATTGAATTGAAACATATTGGTAGTAGTAGTATAGTACGTAATGGCGTTAACGTATTATAACAGTATTTGTATATACACAACAAAATTGTGACATTGAGACCATGCGTGCGAATAAACATTCGTTATGTGTGTAATAGCTATGCTTCAGCGTTAAGGAAAAGCGGCTGCTGCTAACGTACCTGTACATACGAACGCAGAAGATCAAGTGGCGTAGTGGCTAGTGTCAATCCGCACACCAAGTGCAAGGAGTATGTTTTTTCAGCATATAAACAATATGTACATAGGCACGCGCAATAACAATTTTGCTAAACATGCGGATAGCCTGGTGTTTTGCTGTTTAGGTCTATTCCTTTCGACGACGATCTCTTCGGAGATTCATAAAACGTTAAAGAACGAGTATAATTTTGTAAGTATGTGCCGTGGTGACAATTTCGTTGCTAGAGATCTAGGGTTTCATTACCTTTGGTAGGGAATAAAAGGAATTGACGGAAGGGCACCACCAGGAGTGGAGCCTGCGGCATGGCCGCTGACTCTCAGCAGCGGTATGGTTTACTATCTTTTCGTAATGAGCATCGCTCAAACAAAATTCGACCAACAACAGGAATCGAGCCGGGCGATCTTTGCTAGCTGAAGTTATGTGGTCGATTGAATGATCGACTGATCGTTCACTTAGCTAAATGTGATTGTGTAGCATTGATTGACCGACGTCATTGACCCTGATAATAAGGTCATATAGGGCTCCTCCTGCCGAGGAATGCATAGATACGTAGGCAGGTAGAAAGAGAGAAAGACGAAAGAGAAGAAGAAGATGGGAGCGAGAGAGAGAGAGAGAGGGAATTACAATCAAAACGAACGCTAATTTAACGGAACAAAATAAGTATTGTGCAGCAACGCATGTCGCTGTGTCCGCATACCCACGAAGCTATTAGCTTGACTCTTCAGGTCGGAGGCGATGGTGCTGTCGTTATAGTCGCACCGTGACAGGAGCTTATCGGGCGTATGTCGCTTGGTCCGCAGCGCAGTGGGTTGTTCGACGCGCGACGCCTCTTTGCTGGACTTCGAATGAGAGCCGAGGTGTGATGACGCTGACATCGGAATCGGTAGTGGGCGCACGCGGCGGAGGCGGAGGCAGCAGCAGCGTCGGCGTCGGCGATGTCACACGAGACGAACGAGGGGTCCACGAGGCGGTCCACGAGGGACTGACTACCACAAGGCCGGAAAGGCCAGCGTTCGAAGGCCCGCCTGCCTGGCGCGACTGGCGCTCGCTAACGTCGTTCGTTCGACGTGCTTTGCGATACGACCTGCCTTGCCCTGCCCGGCCCAAGCAACCAACCAACCACCTCAGCAGAGTTTACCGTCTACAGTCTCCAGTCGCTACTGGCTGGCGGCTCTCAATGGCTGCGCCTGCTGCAGCGCTGGATTCAAACACGCACTGCCGCCGCTTCGTTGTTGATATGCGACCGTGTGCCGTCGTTGTGTGGGGCCTTATGGCTGTGTAGGCTGACCAAAAACAGCTGGAATCTCCGATCGATGTCCGATTTATCTCGCCCTCGACCCCGCGCCAAAATCGAACGTGACTGCTCCCCCCTGCTTTTAACAACTCTCCCGCCTCGGGGTTGTACCCACTGTCGTAGGGGTAGAGCCGCAGTAATGTTGCCGCTTGCCGGCAATCTCTGTTGCTCTTGTGGTTGATTCGATGTCACGCCGCAGGCTCGTTCTCTGGCATCGCCAGATTTTCCCGTTCCGTTAGTATCTGGCCGAATGTCAACTGCCGAAGACCGGAGATTTCTGCCATGTCCCCTTGCAAGAGCTCCCTACTGAACTTCCTGTTGTTAAGGAATTGGGAATCGGATATAAAGACTTCAAAAACCTTAGTGATTCTAGTATCTTACATCTCTTACACTTGTGTATCGCTGCAGTCACACAGTCGTGGCGGGCCCTGTCGAGCTTTTTGCCAGCGAGTCTTCTACTCCTGTTCAAGTTCCGTTCATTCATTCCTTCTGCCACTTTTACGGCGCCTACCGCAAACAGCTTATTATCCGTAATAGGCAGACCCGTTTCTGTCTATGTGCACGAGGTTCCCACTGTAAGGGACACTCGAAAGTCGCCGATGCCACTTCCTCTGCCGGTCGGCTAAAAATGCTTTGACAGTGTCTGTCAAAGCCCCCTGTTCCTTCTAATCCAACTAAATCGAGATGAAAGTCGGAGGCCTTTGTTGTGTCACGCGGAAACAACATCCGGCTCCTACTTCTCTGTACCGCAAAAACCAGACTTAGCTTTGTTAATTCAATTTCGTCGTGCGTGTGCCCCAAAGCACAATCCCGTTCAGATTTGTCGGTCAGAAATGTATTTTTTTAACTGGTTCCATTGCCAGGTAAAGACTATTGTACAGTGTTTATACCATGTTGCCTTGTGACTCTTATTAGTTTTAGCACTTCAAGCGTGAACTTCGTAACGCCAAGGCTAATTTTTATAAGACGTGCTTTAGGCAACTCCAGGGTGGCACTTTCAATTTTTGGAACTTTATTAATGGTTTGTGTGGCAGAGCCAGAACGTCGATGGAACTTCCCACTACTCTGGAAGCCAGTTCTGGGCTTGCGACTGACCCAACGGATATAGTGACGGAGCTAGATCGCCATTTTGCTACGGTGGTATCCAATACAGTAAAGGCTCTCCAAGTCCCGGAAAACGTTCAGTCAGCTCTGGAGGCCACCTGGTTTAAGAAAGATTTGTCATTCTCTTTTTTGCCAGTAAGTACGCCGGAGGTACAGAAACGTTTAGAATCCACGAAGGCTTCTTGGGGCTGCAGGAATCCCAGACCGATTGCTAAAGCTGTCCTCCGTCACTCTTTCTCATCCACTGGCGCATATTATAAACCGTTCCCTGACTACTGGTGTTTTTCCCGCTAGACTAAAGGTGTCTACTTGAAAAGGTAGTTAAATCCAGATGCAAAGGGCACCTTAGTTCGATTGGTTTCTTTCCGAGGAATCAGTTTGGATTTCGTAAGGCACGCCCAACGGAGCTTGCCCTTGCTCATCTATATCAGGAGGTCGCAAATTCTTTCCAGGACAACCAACTTTGCCTTGGCGTCATTTTGGATGTTTCTGCCGCCTTCAACTGTGTAAATCATTCGTTGTTCTTACATATGCTCGAAAAACTTGGTTGGGATAGCACTGCTGTGTCTTCGTTTAGGTCATACCTAGCGGAGGAAGCAGCAAGCGGTAAAGGTAGGTTGTTTTGAATTGCTCCTAGACGAAGTAAACATAAAGACGCCGCAACGGTCAATCTTAGGACCGTTTATGTTTATCTTTTTGATCAACTTTATTATTGAAGAGATCGCGTCAGATGGGTTCTGTACGCCCATCGTCTATGCTGATAATACGATCTTACCTTTTCGTATTCAACCATCTGGAATACAGGCTGACGTACAGAAGGCTATGCAAGTAGTAGAGTATGCTATCCTTGTGTTTGAAAAATTCGGTCCGGCGATAAATGCGGAAATACGGAAGTGACACTTTCCTCTATTACCAAATGTCTGGGCTCAACTTTACATGAGACGCTTAGATGGCATGATCACTTTGACGTTATTACGCCTAAATGCTATGCAGTCATTTCATCTATTCGTCGTTTACAAGAACTAGGAGTGCCTGTCGAGGCTCTTCTTATGGTGTATAAAATGTTATTAGTGCCAATTTATTGTTATGGTACTTCAATTTGGGGATTTCATAATAAAGGTGTAACTCATAGGGCCGAAGTCATTCAGAATGGTGCCCTCAGGGTAGTATTTAACCTGCGCCGCAGCGATTCGGTTCGCAAGTGTTTTCAAGACTTTAAGCTTTTACCACTTAGGGATATTTACAAAACGGTAAAAATTGCCATGCTTGCATTTAAGGTGTATAGAAGAATTATTCCGGATGATGCTGCTTTTCCTATAAGAGCTGCTGTTAGACGCACAACTCGACGTGCAACGGAATTTGTGAGGCCAGTAGCTCTAAAGCAGCCCACTCGTCATGCTCTCGCATGCACCCTGCCGACTATCTGGACCGAACTTCCCAAAGAAATTCGTGTACTTACTTCAGTCAGATTATTTAAACGTGAGGTGAAAATATAGGTAACGAGTAAAAACTCTAGTCAAAACTAGTTACCCGTCATTAGGTTGAAGAAAGCGTGTCATGTATGTAAACGGGAGAAGTTTTTAGCACCTTCAATTGCTAGTTTCTTATGGAGTGAGACATGTTAAAGTATGAAATTGATGAAGTTAGTGTAAAAACATATTTTAAATCGTTTTGTATACGAGAATTTAAGCATTGTGAAAGTGCGGTTCCGTGAATAAACCTCAAAAATTAATTAATAATTAGATTTGTCTCTACACTATGCAGAGTCATAGCCTACACGTGGCCTACAAGTTTATTGAGGACATAAAGCTTATTTGCCTATGAAACCTAAGAATAGATGATAATTTGTATTATATATCGTTAAGGACAGAATATATAGTATTATATATAATTACGGCCAGAAATCTTGTTTAGCTAAGAAACCTAAGAAAGGATGATTATTAGTAATTGTTGTAGATCGTCACAGATCGATTAGACGTCATAGATAAAAGCCCTCCGTCATAAAGCTGGCGTAACAGTTTGTCGAAATTGCCCTTAAGTGAGTCCGTATTATATCATATTTCTGACAATATTATTATGGTCGCCATTGAAATTCGAATTTAGAGCTAGATGAATGCTAACATTTGTTCTATCATAACAAGACGTGCAGTCGCGTGTCCACTTACTGTGTGGATTAGAGGGACCAGAGAGTCCCGCTCGGTTTGCAACTGACGTCTCTTCCAAGGCGCTCTTATTTAGGAACACGAATATGGTCAAAACCACAATACATACATACATTGACGTAGCACACGTATTGTATAGAATAATTACTGTTATTGGCAAAGACACTCTTCTTCGTGCAGAAGGCTTATAAACTAGTAGACCCCGATCCGACGAGGCGTGAATTTCCTCCCCAGAGCTACGCCATCCTGTTCTGTCGCTTTTGTCGACATTAAATGTCCGTTACCTTGGCATCTTAGGTTTACGTTGGGTAATCTAGCTTTAGTGAATGGCGTTTTGACGCTGTATACTTTCACAAAGTGCACATCGTTTAGAAAATTGGACTAGGAACGATGTGCACCATGAAACTGTCGGTTACAGAACTCCCACTGCAAGCACCACTGCGTTTAAATCGTATTACTAAAATATAATATTAAATCAATAATAATAGTTATTAATTCGGCTGCAGCACTGTTAAGTCATCTATGTAGAGTTAAGGACAAAACTAAGCGTAATATTATTTTCTTTTTGGCGAGAAGATGTATTTGCGTAGGTCAAATGCCACAGTTGAAGTCATACGTGTGTCTATTTTTTATTCTCTCGAGCCACGTCACTGTACAAAAATTGAAAAACAAAGTGGCAGAGTGAGCAGATATGAGTGTACATACAAGTGGAAACAGAAAACTATATATATGCAAAGCGTGGGATATACCGCAAATTCTTGCAACAGATACGAATAGTAAAATAACAAGTACTTTAAGTTCTAAAATAAAGCTTATAACGTGATTTGTGTCAGGAGAAGAGAACTTAACGACCCTACTTTTCCTGGCAGCTTATAGAAGTATGCGTGAAGAGCCGGATTAGTAAATAGTGAAGTTCAAGGAAGAGAGATGTTTAGTGCGTACAGGTATTGACGTTGGCAACTTTGGAAAGTGGCGGCGTGGTTTGGGGTCTAGTGCGCTATATTCCCAGACCACGCGGGGGGAGGGGGGCGTGGTCATTTACCGGCGTATCACGGGTTTGACCCCTTGTTAATTGATTTTTGGGAACGATGCTCATTAAAAGTGAACGATAAATCAACGCTAAAATTCAACGGGCATACTGCCATAAGGACCACAGGAAAAAAAACAGATATCCCAACATGTCCAGCCCTTGTGCATTGAAAATATGCCTTATTGCGTTATCAAGCCCATAGAGAACGGAGAATAGTCTAAAATTAAAAAAATACTTCCTTAAACATAATTTTATTTCTAGGTCTCGACGTAGAAAGTGTCGAAGTAATAACACAAATTTAATAATAATATAGTAAAAAAATAAAAATAATAAATTTAATCCTTGAACCTAAGAGTATGCACAGAGAGTTGACAGCACTCGGACTAAGTTTGCCTGTGAGTCGCACACTTGTCGCTGCTGATTGCTGCCGGCGCATGTGCATCATATATTCCCAAAGCTTGCCATATTAAAACCAAAAAAAAATCAGGTGTTGTCTGTTTTTGGACAGGTATGCACCCGTTGACGACGGTGTGCAACTGCATTTTATCCTTCTTCACCAAAAAAAAAACGTTCAAAGATACAACTATCTCAATACACCTTTTGTGTTGTACAGGTAAGTTGCCGTTACTTGAGACTTGCTTGAGGAACGCTACCGTTGTCTACTTTTATTGCAACTAGTTTTGCTAAATGCAGAAGGAACCGTGGCACCATACATTTATAAAAGACGAGCAGATAAGTAGGCGTAGAAAAGAAGCATGATATGTTTCTCTTCTGCGCATATTCAGACACCTTTTAACCAAAGAACAATAGTCATTATAATGACATTGTTTGAAATAGTTAATTAATTAGTTCATACTTACGTGTACGTTCATATGACGTAGAATTACACCCAATAAAGTAACTAGAACTGCATTAAAAGAAACGGGTGAATTAAAAATAAATAAAGAAAGAAAGAAATAAGAACATTAGTAACATTAGCCAGTTACATTTGTAAGGCGTGGCTACCTGCGCATGACAGAGAAAAATAGCAGGTACGTGTGTCTTCCGTTCAGTTGACGCAATACGTGTTAGGACATCATGGCGTTCCCATTGCAAATTTTAAGGATTGAGAGGCAGCGAGGTGTTATTACATTTCAAACCCCGGAAGATATTCAGCCGGCCAATATTTATCGCAGAATAAGGCCGAATACGAAGGAGACTGTGTTTGTCACGGCTGAACTCATCGACAAGGTGAACGACCTAATCGGCTTGTCCAAATGCGAGTGTTGACAGTGTGGCGGGGTCCAGTTTTAAAACAGTAGAGACAATTTTGCACAACAACTTGGGTTACCAAAAAGTGTTTACGCAGTGGGTTCTGAAGAAGCTCAGCAAAATGCAAAAGGGTGTATGGGGGGGGGGGGCACTGCAACACATGTTCGGGTATATTGAAGACTCCGCTTTTTTGGAGTTGCGGATCGTCATTGGTGACAAGAGTTGGTGTTATTCTTTGAGCCAAAGACGAAGTGGAACAGCATGCAACTGAAGCATTGTCGTTGTCACCATTTCCTAAAAAAAATCAAAGCTGTGCGTTCCGCCGCCAAAGTGAGCTATTCGCCGTTTTTTCGACGTCCGAGGCCAATACTAATCAGATTCCTCGGACACTGAAAAACCGTTCTACCAAGAGTTTTGGGGAAATGGATTGAGGCGTTTACAAAGCAAGTGATTCGGCTTCACGTAATGCGTGTCCAGGATCACAAAAAAGTACCTGCCAAGTTCAAGTAAGCAAGCAGTTTGAGCATTCACTCTTTCACACGCATTCACGCTCGTGAAACAGTAGGATAGTTGTGCTCAGGCCTCTAGTACTTACTTTTGAAGAAAACCTTAAACTGTACACACAGTGCCGTTTCTAATTTTTTTATTTGATCGCCTCATATATACTGTTCGTATATTACTTATGCGTCAGCATTTCGCCAGCGACTCTACTCACGGCGCTGTGTTGACCTCTTGGATCAAAACTGAAATACTCTGCCGTACCTTCTACTTCTACATCATGGTTACGGTTTTCCCGAATTGGCCGATGACCAAGCGATGAACACTCGACGACAACGTGACTTGAGCTAGTAGGCCACTTAGCCAGGATGGGGGGGGGGGGACAGAACAGAGAACACCAGTCTCCCGGCCCTTTGCTCGTCACGCGAGCCTCCTTTGGCGAGGAAAAAATCGCCAAGTCCGTTGTATTGTACATGCCTTCTCATCGCTCTTGCTCCGCAGAGAGAAGAATGACGACGTCTCCCAAGGTAGTGTTGGGACGAGGCCATCCAATAATCGGCGCACATGGTAGTGTTGGCGCGCTGACTCGCTGGCTCTGGTATGCGCTGCAAAAAAGGCAGGCAAAAGACAATTGCTACCGTTACAGGTTTCTCCTGTAGAAAACAAAGCTTTCACTCGGTACACAATCTACTTAACTGCTTGTACCACTGCTACTACTAGATATAGGATTGATTTGTAGCTGATGCTGCTGTCGTGCTAGATCGTGTTGTGGTTTGTTAGGCGTCTCACACATGTCAATGCTTGTCATAGGTGGTCAGCTTTCAAAATACGGTGCGCCATAGGAAAGAAAGCGTCTTCTTCCTACTGTACAAAGGCAAGGTGCAGCATGCGAGACCCAGCATGTTGTTTGATGAGAATAGACACTAGCTTGGCTGGATAACACTGTGAGTGACCCGAGCTTCGCAAAGATTAGTTACGTCGAAGCCGCAGTGCCGCAGTTGTTGTCGTAAGCGGATTTCCAGATGCGGATGCGAATAGACCCGGCCAGGTCGTTCGACCGGGCCCGGCTGAACCATGGAGAACAGGATGACAACATCTTGCCAGAGAAGATGCACTCCTCTGCCTCTCTCTATTCCGCATTGCCCGCGCCAGGCCAGCTGCCCAGGCCCCGGCCCCCGGCTGGCAGACGGGCGTTCCGTCTGTCCGTCAAGGGACATTTCGCGTACGCTGTACGAGCGGCTGGGCTGACGTGTCTGGGCGGCCATCGTGACATCGTGTGCTGCGTTAGTGCCCCCTCGTAAGCCTTCTCCGCGCCCCCCAGAACAAACATCGCCCTCACGATACTCGTTCCCGGTGTACTCTACGGGCCGCTCGCGCCCCTCGTGCTTATCAAATTCATCCACATCGCGTAACGTCGTCTCATCGACTAGCGTTCGCGTATCATCATCAATCCCCTCCCCCCCCCCCCTCGATCGTCATAATTTAGCCGTCGGCCGAAGCACAAACTTTAAATTAAATCATCCTTGCGCCAAAATAGGATACGTTTGTTTCGGACGGCAAATACATGGTATGTCCATCGACGTTGTCTTCGCTGCATCGCATCGACTACGCAATCATACGTTATTTACTGGCAACGATGTTGCATTGCTTGTTGTCTTGTATGTGTATGCCAATACTCATACAAACTGCCGTCAATCTCTAAGCCAAGGTTGTAGTAGGTGTAACAGCGGCGAGTTCAAGATTCAGTAGCGAATTGAAACAAATCAGTGTGAGTTGTCCAGACTTAGTCCTGAAGACGGCGCATATAAAGGTTGGCGTCTACAAATAACCAGTAAACACGAAATCGGCACATCTTCAGACAGACAGCCCAACGGCGCTCTTGGACCTGCAATGCCTACGCAATTAACAAGCTACGGCTATGCCGCTGATAGCTCTGAAATTGCCTTTTGCGGGAATTCGATAACTAGCATCAACTTGCCGGCAGTACTAAAAGCAGTGAACTGCAGTTTACCACTACTAGTATTAGTTGTTTATAGAAATTACCACGGCCTGTGTTGTGTCTAGGCATATTCAGGTAGACACAACTGTCGGCTCGACGCTACACTGTTGTGTCTAGGCATAATTTCACACGGCTGTCGGCTCGGCGCCACGTACTGGCGGACGGGCAGTAAAAAGAGTAGGCACGAGAAGGTACGAGCGACGAAGTGTCCAGATGATTCAATAGAAACGTCTACTCGGACCGAATCGAATCCACCACATTCGAGAACAATCTGAGAGGCAATAAATACAGCTGACACACAGAGTCAGCAAGCCACTCTACAGGTGTTAGCAGGCGATCGTGTCTTCATTCCTTACGTACTCGGCTAGTCTAAGTTCAATAGACTAAGTCTTCTGGTCAGTGTGTGTACAGTTGACGTACATGTTAGTGGCGACGAAGTGGTTACAAACTGACTGACCTTCCTTTAAGTCTTACTTCTACTTTCAAGATCGGCAGGGTGCCATAGTTCAAACGGCAACAAGTTCACCTGCTACGTCTAAAGGACGTGCCTGCTACTACTACAACTTCTACTTCTTTCGGCAACTACATAGCTACATTTTCTACTACTACTGCTTTCGGCAACTACATCGCTACAGCTTCTACTACTACTACTACATCTTTCGGCAACTACAGCGCTCAGAAGAATTCCACGATGGAACGAGACGGAAGCATCAGGGAAAACCGAGCACTGCCACAGTTCGAGAGATTCATGGAAGAAGAGATGCCGTGGTCTACATATCGGTGTCGCTTCCGTGAATTTATCGAGCTTAACGAGTACCCCGAGAGCAAGCGTGCTTTAGGTTTGCTAAACCACCTCTCGTCCACAGTGTACCAGAAGCTGCGGGACCAGATATTTCCAGAGGAGCCATCAAAGAAGACATACGAAGAACTTCTGGCGGCCTTGGACTTTATCTACACAAGAGGTACGTCAAAATGGGTAAAAAAGAGTTGAATGCCAAGCCCTAAAGCAAGAAGAAGGTGAACAGATTCAAGACTTCGCGCGCAGGTTACGAAGGAACGCGGAAGAATGCGAATGGCCAATGGAATTCCTGACGACAGTACTGCTAGTACAGTTCATCAGCGGTGTCAGGGACGACCATGTAAAGGATCAAGTTTTGCATAAGGCAGATACTTTCAAAACACTGGACGACGCAATCAAAGAAGCAGAGCCAGTGTTCGTGCGTAAAGAACGGTTAACGATCAACAAGATAGTTGCTGGCACACAGCAGCGGGGAGCCAAGCTGCCTTGGAAGAAGCAGCCGACGGGTTCAGGCAGTAAGGACAGTACAGCTCCGGCTCGCTCTAGACAGGGCCTGATGCCAGGCCACTGCTATCGCTGTGGAAAGCCTGACCACAAAGCTGACAAGTGTCCGCATATTAAGTCTACGTGCAATTCCTGCGGGAAAACCGGACATCTTAAGATCGTCTGTCAGCAAAGACAGCCCGGTGGTAGTTCAACCAACAATTTCAAAAATAAGAAGAATGGAGCTTTCGCCGTACAAGTTAAACCAACCTTAAAGAAGACTCCAGGTATGAACTTTGTAAAGCCAGTACATACAATTCGAACAGTGAGACCCGATATCGACCCGTTACTCGTAACAGTCGAGATTGAGGGTACCAATGCTACAATGGAAGTGGACAGCGGCTGTGGAGCCACTGTGATGCCTCTTTCACGTTTCTCGGCTGTTTTGCCGAAATGCATACACCATGAGCCAGACATGACGTTAAAAGTGGCAAATGGCACTGAAGTGAAACCACACTCTTTCGTGAAAGTTCACGTGAAGTACCGCAATATTACAAAATTATTGCGGCTGTACCTGGTCAACGATCCCCAATTTCCAATGTTATTCGGTCGTGATTGGATAAAGGCGCTGGAATGGGGGCAGCTCGAAGTTCACCGTGTTGAAAACGAAGCTAGTGATTCACTTTCCGCATACCCCAGGATCACTCCGCCAGGCATTGGCACAGTACCGGCAGTACACGCACTTAGTCCAGTTCAAGGATCAGCCGAAGCCAGTGTACAAGCCCAGGAAAATACCTTACGCACTCGCCGAGAACGGTAAGAAGGAGCTACAGATAATAGAGATGAAATACCTTACAAAAGTTGGATCACCGGAAAAGAAACCCGGAGAGTTCAATCCACTTCAGAGTTTCGAGGATCAGCATTCGAAAGCTACAGGAAGTAGCCGTGCATCCATATTCCTCGGCCGACAAATTCGCATATCCCAGCTGAAAGAGAAGCGACAGGCAAGCGACGACAAGAAGCAACAAGCCGGCAGAGACGGTTTCTCGATTCAGCGTGGGGGAGTCTGTGGCAGTTCGAGACTACCGGAAAAGAAACAAGTGGTGTCTATCTCGTGTCGTGAAGATACTCGGAAGAAAACACATGCTAGTGCAGTCAACCGAGCTCGGCACGGTAAAGAGACATTTCGATCAAGTTCAAAAGACGAACGTGGAACGAGCCATACACTGCACATGCACTTGGATGGTACGGTCGGCCACGGCGGCGAACTGCCAAAGCATTCAGGCGTTGCCGTAGCGAGACCATCCTTTATCGCTACATCTATCACATTCGAGAACAATCTGAGAGGCAATAACTGCAGCTGACACACAGAGTCAGCAAGCCACTCTACAGGTGACAGCAGGCGATCGTGTCTTCATTCCTTACGTACTCGGCTAGTCTAAGTTCAATAGACTAAGTCCTCTGGTCAGTGTGTGTACAGTTCACGTACATCTGTTTACTCCAAAAGCTAAGTTCACCAATTTTTTGTATATTAATATGATCATAAGTGAATAGTCACGGCGTAATCGTCAAGAATAGGCCCTTTCATTTTATCCTGCTCAGTAGATCTCCGGTAACATCAACGAACATTTTACCAGGAGGTCTAGGGCTGTGTCGAAAAAGCGGAAAAATTAGATAATCTTGGATTATAAAGTTGATTTTTAATTGATAATTAATTGCAATATGAAGACTACTAAGACTAGTACATTGTTATTGAAGGATAAAGCTCAAAACAGTTTGCCATGTCTAATGTATAAATGTTTTGCACCATTAACGATCATGATTGACTGCCGCGTAGTCTAGAAGGTCCAAATGATTTTAGCCAAGCTTTTTGCGTGATTCTACTTCAAACAGAAAGTAGAAGGATGGGGGGGGGATTTAGTAGCATTCTGCAGAGAACTTTTGTTCTGGTGGGAAACCCGAGCTTTTGTTGATCTTCCGTTTTCTCGTCCAAAGTCGTCACTTATCATACTCCAAATGTCACCGGTTACAATTGTCGCCCGTGTATAGGCCAATAGCACTAGGATGCCGCGGGGCCTCGTGTTTCCGATTTCATGGGTGACTGCGTCAGCCCAATAGTGTTTGTTAGATTGCGGATTGCGCTCTAAAGTCGTTTAGGGTAGCCAACATGGTTCAAAGAAAATCGCGAGGCTTAACGTCCTTAGTTGCAAACGGCCTAGAAGACGGCTCAGAATACCTTAGAGGGTGCACAAAGCAGAAGCTAAGCGATTAGCGAGCAATATTTTCTGAGGTTCGGGGTCACATAACGAGAGAAACTAAGCACACGTGAAAGTAAAACAACATAGAAAAGAAGAGCTTTTAATTCTTGTCAAACTTTTATTTGCCTTAGGGGCGCTTTTTTAGTAAAACGTATGCAACCCCCCCCCCCCCCCCCGCTTTCATATACCACTCAACTATATCTAACTACTTGCACACGCTCCCAGGAGACAATTGTGGCTTCACTTACATTCTTAATAAAAAAAACTGACTACTTGCACAAACAAGAGTTCAAAATGTTCATTTTACCTAGCTTACCTACACGGCCCAATAAAACATCTAAATTCAGCAATCTATCGCTGTATATATGGCAAACGATACTTTGGGGCCTGTCAGTCTGTTCTAGAATAAAATATGGAAATTAAGCTTCTTAAGGTAGGCCCTCTTATGTATATAATCTTTGCTCAGGACTTGGGAGTACGTCTTCGCAACCTGAACATAACATACAAAATGTATGCAGACGATTTAAAAATATATGCCCAACTTAGAGGAAACGAGGATTGTCTGAATATTCAAGCAGCCATAAATAGTATTGCCACCTGGTGTGACCTAAATTATATGGTAATTTCAGTTCCAAAGTACACGGTCCTGAAGACAGCTCCCGACAACTTCAAGTACCAGCTAAAAGATTTCCCTATACCTGAGGTAACATCCTACAAGGAATTAGGAGTTACCTTCGATAGACATATGAAGTTTCGGGCGCACATTGCCGATTCACCAAAAGCTGCCTCTCGACTAAGTAATCTTATACTAAGAGTATTCTCATCGCAAGATGCCTCCAAATACCTGCATCTTTATGAAGTCCTTAGTAGTGCCAAACTGGTCATACTGTGCTCACGAGTTGACGCCTTTTTACGACAAGGATATATGCTTGCTGCAGCGTATTTAGGACAAGCTTTTAAAGAGAGTCTCAAGAAGGTCCAACTTGACGCGTGACAGAGTCGTACTCCCAAGTGTCGCGGAGTCCCAGCGGCGTGTTGACTACCGCGTTTTTAAATATCTTATACGCAATGATTAGATTAATAAGTTCTACCACGTGCGATCAAACAGCCTACGGAGTCGCGGTTCCATTCAACCGCCCGAGATAGCCAATGTGGCAGTCCGTTAACCACTCATTTGTTTGGCGAACAGCTCGCCTAGCCCGCGAATGCGAGCAATTCATTTCACTCGTTCGACCCCTTTTTTAAATAATAGAGACATTGGTATTGTATTGTATTGTATTAAGGTACTAATCAATAACTAAGCATCTTAAGGTAATAATACTAGTCCTAGCTAGTCTAGCTTATCAGCCAAACGCGCTATTGAACTTACTCTCTATTATAGCAAATTGTTTGCAAGCAGTGCTCAATTCTAGTCTAACTAAAGACAAACTACCGGAAAGCAAACCTAGTTGCAAGCTACAATGGCAACTATGCAAGATTACCGGCGAATTAGGCACCAATTGGTCGCAAGTTTGAGCCCGGCGCAACAGATACGCATTCCGAATTTGGGGCTTCGAAAACTGACCGTTGTGGGTTGATTTGATGAAAACTTGTTCAGCATTCCGGCAAGAAATCGTATTTTGTTTGTTTGCAATTCCATTGCAACCAGCAATTCTATCTGCAAAGTGGTATCATCTAAATACTGTTCGTTGCCCGTTTTCTCTCTGATAAATTGTCGATCCGCAACTTGTGTAAAAAAGGTTACGAAAGAAAGTCAGCAACAGCGTTTCGCGAACGCCCGTTCATCTTCTAGGCACACGCTGTCAGTCCAATAGTACTTTCAACGCCAAAGAGGGTTGTTTATGATATCCTCGAGCAGACGCTGAAGCTATCATTAGTGAGGAGAGATCATGCAAATGGGCTTAAATACACAATTCGTTACGTGATATCTATCGATATCTCTTTCACTACAATATTTACATACACATTCGTTAGGTCAAAAATGTTTCACTTAGAGCAGAGATTCTGATGGTACAGGTACTTCCGGTTCTGCATTTTCCTGTGTTGTTTTTATGCTTCGAGCGTACAGGCCATCGAACTAATAATTGCGGTGTTCTAGGCGTTTTCTATTAGCGTGGGTTCGTTGCGCATATGCAGCACCAATGTAGATAGCTCGTCGTTTGACGACCCGATTGCTCTTTTAAAAAATAGTCTTTTTTCTGGTCAATGTTTCTGAGACTATCCAGTTGTGGGAGTATATATATCGTATATCCCAATACCCTGCTTAAGAAAAAAAATACTTTTTGGGCTTGACCCTCAGCCAAGATTTGACGTCCACGGAACGGCTTTTCGCATTGCTTCATAGACGGACCCCCCATAAATACAAATGTGCAACGGTGGGGCTCGAGCCTGTGACCCATGTGTCTTCTCTCCGGTTACGAGGCGCAGCCGAATGTACCACGCCCACCGGCCTCGACACAAATATTACTACGAGTACTAATACTAGTAAAGTAAAGTTTTCGGGCTGACCCCTCAGCCAAGATTTAACGTCCACTGGAACTGTTTTTCGCATTGCTTCATAGACGGCCTCCCATAAATACAAATGTGGGGCAACGGTGGGGCTCGAACTCGCGCATCTATGTGTTCTCCTTCGGTTGCGAGGCAGAGACTTAATCCACCACGCCACCGGGCTCGACACTATCACTACTTCTACTACTATTTTTTTTTTGGTGAGAGGGAAAAAAATGCGTTTACGCAACACCCAGAGCGGGTAGTGTGGGACTCGATGCCGATGTTGTT
The DNA here is from genome assembly GCA_003439945.1 of Dermanyssus gallinae. Classification (NCBI taxonomy): domain Eukaryota; kingdom Metazoa; phylum Arthropoda; class Arachnida; order Mesostigmata; family Dermanyssidae; genus Dermanyssus; species Dermanyssus gallinae. The sequence continues at coordinate 44,037 of QVRM01004239.1, forward strand.
GGCATAATACCCACTAAAAACCTCTCACCTAAATAGCCTCAGGAAGAGGCGAGGAGCTGGAACCATTCTCTATTATTACTTCAACCCCCTACTTCTTCCTTAGGGTAGCGTGAACAGAGCGCACATCGCGGTCTGCACCAGATCCTTCTGTTCAATAATCGTCGCGGCAAAATCCTTTATGATGTGCCAGCTTTGGGTGTCTTGCAGGAGGGCCTGACCTATTTGTTCACAGGTTACAGGGGGTTCCCGGTCTAAGAGCCGCGCCAGCTCCGCCCTGTTCGCGCTTGAAAGCCGTGCATGCTTCGAAGGTGTGTTTGACATCGTCTTCTTCTCCTGAGTCGCCAGAGAATGCATGCTGGCGACGGGGCACGTCCTATGCGGTGTAGGTATTTTCTGAAGGTGCCGTGGCCCGTCAAAAATTGGGTTAGAGGGTACGACAGTGATCCCTCTCGCCTTTTGAACCACTCTCGGACATCCGGGATAATATAGCAAGTCCAGAAACCGGCTGGCCCGCCTGGATCTCCATCCATCTATTGTTCCACGCGTCTAGTGTCTAACGACGCGGTCTTCTTTAGAGATAGAGGAGTCCGCACGGCGGACTGCGCTCTCCATAACCCGGAGATCCAAAGGGATCTGCCTGGAGAGCACTTAGATGGCCGCGGTAGACACAGTTTTGTTGGCCCTTGCAATCTTGAGGGCCAGCGGCCTCTGCGTTTTTATCCAAAAGCCGTCGGCACGTAACCCGCTTAGCCGTTCGCTGCCACAGCGGGGCTGCGCAAAGCATAATGCTATCTACTACCGTCGCCAGGAGACACCTCCGATCATCGGACGCACCCCGTGTGCGCGGCAGCAATCTTGCGAGTTCTGTAGTCGTTTGGTGGCTTTTGCAGCCGCGTATAGCGCACATGAGGCGTGCCTGTCAGGTCGGTATTCTCAGCTTCGCTGGAGAGGGCAATGTTGTGTCCCTCTAAGATCAAGTTGAGATGGGGAGTGCGCTTCTGCCCGTTTAGAAATATTGCTAACATTTTGTGTGGAGCCAGGCGAAGTCCGTGCGGAGCGAGCCAGATGGAGATGTCTTGCAAGGCGCCAATTGCTGTCGTCTCTAGCTCCTTGGCATCGCGCGACGTAATCACGATAGCCAGCGTCATCCGCATAGGCTAT
>QVRM01004240.1:0-31547 GCA_003439945.1 Dermanyssus gallinae
AATGTGTACTCCTTGTTTCAAAATTCTTAATATTATTATTATTTAAGCAACGACGATTCTGTTTCAGCCGGCAAGCTGATTTTGTGTGACTGTTTTTTTTCTGAACGATGTAGACGATTGATGGGCCGATCTACCTACCGTTCGATTGTGAGGGAAGTTGACCTCGTCGTCAACAGAGCGGCGACAATGTCACCGGCATCGGCGTTGTAATTGTAATTGAGGTTCTTCGGCGTGCGATTCGTTCAATTCGACTTCAGCTCCCAGGGAGCCGAGAGGCAACAGCAGTGGCACACAAAAGCGAAGGCCAGCCTTGCTTTGCGGCGAGCTTTTCGTGTCTCTTCTTAATATGCCCTATCGTCGCTTTGAGATGATGCCTAAACCAAAATTTGTCGTGTTGCCTATTCCATTACAGGATTGTTCGGCTACTCTTACTACTACTACTATATGACAAGAACCTGATACGACGAAGATTACGTTTACTACTTACTTTAATTTTTTACGACCGCCCTGCCAACTAACTACTCCCAACTACTCCTAACCACGACACCGACCACGTTTTGGATACGGAATTTCGGTAACTTCAACTGCAGTTGTTTCGACCACGGATGCTAGGATCTCTACGGCTAGAACTTTTACTGCCCTTACTACAACAAGAAGTCTTACTTGTTGTAAATCTGCTCAGATATCTTGAGGGCAAAAAAGTCGTTTAATTACACTACTACTACTATTGCTACTACTATTGATACTACGACTGAAACGGCATACAATATCGATGCCAGGTCGCGAAGGTCAGACGTGTTGTACATGTATATATGTGTGCTGCGCGAGCTTGGGCGGCCGGAAAAACAGGCGGTTTCGTGGTTTCGGCTAAAAACACAGTGGTAAACAGTCCTCTCCACTGCACGCTGATGGAACAGGCGAACAGCTGGACACCTGCCGTTGGCCGAATAATGGCGCTACTATCAACTACGACATTTTCTTTTTGAAAGAATGCTATCTTCTCTTCTTCGCCTCAACGAGCTTTCTCGATAGGAATAAGATAGAATAGTTGTGAGGAATACGAGCTGGACTTGTTTGCGTCTGCACATATATATATATATATATATATATATATATATGCAAGCATTGCTAATAAGTAACCATATATGGGATGTCCGAACAATCAGCCAGTTTAATCTTACAAAAGCTCTACCGCCCAGCTCTGATCTTTCCGCGATTCACTTGCTTCGTGCATAGAATGCGGTAAAACTGCTAAATGTGTCAAAGTGGGGCGTTACTTAACGAAAGGGCGGGACATTGTCCTCAAGATCTTGCGGGGTAATGCCGTTAGACTTTCCTGTGGGGCTTTTTTGAAGAGTAAAGTGTACTACGCTAATCATCCCGCTACCGTCAGCAAACTAAACCCCAACATTGAAGCGTGCACTAATGTAATCGAGCTCGATTTATGTGAAAAGGTACTAAGAAAATTCCGATGATTTATTTGAAAAGGTACTAAAAAACGTGTGTTCTTATATAAAACGTGTGAAACAACAATACGGTCACCACAAGATGGTTTCATCGCCGCTACGATTATAGCTGACAAGTTAAAATCAAACTTCAGGTTAGATCAAGATGTGCACGCTTAGGAAAGTACCACACTAATTAATTAGATAAACGTAAGTTCACTTGCTCAACACCACTCCAAGGCTATCCATTGAAAGAATGTTCAATAGAGTCTTATTTCCCGAACATATAATTTTATATGAATCACGTTACGTTTCGTATGTTACAAACTCGTTCTGCATTTTACAAACACGAATGATTTGTTAACAGCTGTAGCTCCTAGAAATATTTTATTTTCAAATTAATTTTATCCTCAACAAAGCACAAAACCACCTCATCAGACCATAGCGACTATAACGCAGAGGGTGATGTTGAAAACCCTAGATCCTCGTCTGCGTGGTCAATTTTGCCTATTTGACCTAGACATCTGTCCTCTGAAGAAGTGGCTCTAACAGGAAATTTACTATATGCTTAAGCTAAAAGGGCAATGATATCGACGCACAACAATCTGACTGTTAATTAAAAAAAACAGGCGCTGCCATGCAAGGTAAATAGTAGATACGTTACAGTAACAGCATTGACGGCAAGGAAAAGGCGACTCTGGATCAGACCTAGGGGGGATGCAAATGTTTTGCGGGTATGCCTCTCTATGTAACTAAATTGCACCAACGAAGAAAACCGTTTCTGGACCGTATCTCATAAATAACTTCATCTGCGTTTATAATACTTGGCGAGTGTAGAACTCGTCATTGAAACCAGATATTATAGTGGCGAGGCTATTACTTTGTGTCTTCTCCCTTAAATAACTAGGGAAAGATTCCAGGATGGAGCCGTATTGGCTACAACAAGAAACGGGGGCATACTGGCGGTTCATAAAGAGCTTCCGTGTTAAATTGTGTCAAGAATTCTACAAAAAACAAGATGATCCAGATAGCAAAGACGTCCAAGAAACTTACCGGCTCGTGAACCTGTTAACGACTGGAGTCCAAGGTGCTACTTTATGTTTATAATGATCTATGCAAGAAAGCGGACAATGTAAGTCACACAACACTACAGCCCGCGACGCAGAAGAGAACTGTTCTGCTTCGTCACAACAGTGCACCCGCCTACACGTCTCGCTTTTCCATGACCAAATTACGCAAACTAAAGTTGCAAAATATTGAGCATTCCTATAGTCTCTGGACCTAGCCCCGTGCGATTCTTCTTCTACTATTATTTATTTGAAAACCTCAGTAACCATCTCTCCGGAAAGAGATATTGGAACAACAATGATGTAATATGCGCCGCATACGAGAATTTTGGGTCTAAAGATTCGGAATATTTGACTCGTGATATAAATGCTATTGAAAATCGTTAACGACTGTTCAGCTTTGGGCCAACTATACAGAGAAACAAAAAGTATTGGGTTTTTGTCCGTATATTGCTTTTATTCCAAATGCTACAAACTTTTGGAGTCGCCTGGTGCATATAGTTTGTTACAAGTGGACAAGTTAATCCGCCCTCGCCATTTGGTGGGAAATTGACTAGATATGCTGCGTTTTCTTACGCCCTTTCTTCGGCTAGACCCAGCCTCAAGTGATAGCTGGCAGATTCCAACGATGATGACTCACACTGGCGGGAACGGCGACGGACGCCATAGCATGGACATTACCCGTAGGGCATTGCGTAGCGGTACCGAGACACATGTCATGACAACGTCAACGGTATCTTTTTCTCCCTATGCTTATCTATCTATCGATTACTTCTATCGTTCTCTCTCTCTCTCTCTCGCTCTCGCTCTTGGGGTATATTTATATACATGTACCATTTTGCCTCCATGCCTCTTAGAGACTGGTGCGTTCAAGTCAAGTGGAGGGCTACAACTGCCCCCGAACACACACAAACGAGAAAAGGAACGCACGTTAGGCCAAGCTGAATCGTATTGCCACCACGTAACGCGCCGGCATCTCGACCCTTTCACCGTTGAGTCCACAAATCGACAAAAGGGTGATTGATACCGATTGACCTGGTGCCTAGATTCCGCTTTCCTCTGTCTGTCCTACTTCCCGTTCCCTGGCCTCTACCTCCCCCCTTTCTTTCTCTCTCTCTCTCTCTTTCTCTCCATATATCTCCTTTCGCCCTTTCTCTCTCTAACTAGCTACCTGTTGGGATATTTTGATTCCTGTCGCTGCTCAAGAGCCGACGATTATCAGTCGGCCAAGCGTAGTAGTAGTAACGGTAGTGGTAGTAGTAGTAGCTGTGGAGATACGTTAGCTATAGTAATAGTTAGCAATATTAATAGGCAGCAATAATAGTAGTTAGCAATATTAATAGGCAGCAATAATAGTAGTTAGCAATATTAATAGGCAGCAATAATAGTAGTTAGGAATAGGCAGCAATAGTAGTAGCTAGCAATAGTAGTGGTTAGCAATAGTAGTAGTTAGCAATAGTGGTGGTAAGCAATAGTATTTATTTATTTATTAACACCGGGGCTGGGTAAGTGTATTTATGTTACATCATAGTGTTTCGACACAACATTCGATCTAGCGTTTTGTCAATTCTCCTATGGACCGAATCGCCGGACAAACCGCAGTGTGGTACTTATCACATTTACTCCAGCATTCTTTGCATCGACATTCGTCTTGTGGTTCATGGAAGCCCTCCAAGTTGCATAGAACGTAATGAAATCCGTGGGCTGCAGAGGCCTTTGTTAAATGCCGATCTCTCGCCCCGCTAGCCCTCCACCCAGTGCTTCTCATTGCTGCTGTCCCATAAATTCCTATGTCTACCTCGCTAATTTTGGTTTGCCAGTTTCGTATATAAACGTCAAAGGCGCACGTTTTCTTTAGATTCCATCGTTTTGGTAGCTCCTCTGTCAGCAGTGGGCCACCTTCCAACACGTGGACCACCCTATTTCTGCATGTATTTGAAAGCGCTAAAACCCTCTTTAGAAAGAAAAACCTTACCCCATCAATTAAACGCAATTCGTCTACTCCCACCTTATCCCATATTTGTGAAATACCATATGTGGCGATGGGTGCTATCTGTATCCCAAAAAGAGCTACTGCCGATGGCAATAGTATTAGGCAGCAATACTACTAGTTAGCAATAGTAATGGATAACCATACAAATAACAATTGTCATCTCTAATAGTTAGCCATAATACTAGTTAGCAATAGCAATAGATAGCTTTATTAACAACGTTGGCAATAGCAATAAGTAGCAATAATAGTAGTTGCAATAGTAATCGTTTGGCAGTAGTACTCGTTGGCAGAAGTGGTCGAAACAACCGTTAACCATTACCAATCAAACCAACACTGAGACACAGTGCAAACGTAATGGATGGTTAATCTTCATGCGGTCACTTTGTGCTGCGGTTTGCGCACAACAGCAGTTGGCAAAATGCCAACGGTAAGATGCAGTCCCTACGGGTCGAGTGGGGAGCAGTATGATAATGTCAATATATATATAATATATATATATATATATATATATATATATATATATACCCGACTAAAACGGAGTAAAAAAAGGCATTTCTTCAACATTAACACTATATATTAAAAAGCCTTTACAACACATACGTCGAGCAGTCAGCGAGCTACCCTTAGAGAGGATACGCCTAAAACATCATTACGGCAAACGGTCGGTGGTGACTAACGCTAGTCCCGTCGGAATCTTCTCCCCTCGTTTTTGCGTTAGTTGTTCTTCTTTATTCAGTCGGCGCAAGATGTTGCTTAATAAAACGTACGCGCATTGACTAACCTGTGACTACCTGGGCTAGGCGATTGTAGACTTCTCCTATAGAAGTAACGGGTTCTGAGCCGCCAAGGGTTGCACTGTCAGCAGGTAGATATCTCTATTGTGGGCATATTGACTAAGTTTGTTTTGCTCTGCTTAAATTGTTGAGGACGTTTGAGGGTTCTAGAGTCTTCGGACGCATACCGCCATAAAGCCGGGATTTACCGTTGGCGTAGGGCGTTAGCGCAAATGCCTCAAGCCCATTTTTAGTTAAGCATACATTTTGCTACAAGTTGCTATCGAGGTGGAGGCGGGCCGGTCGAGCGTAGGATCAGAGATGCCCAAAGTAAAATACGCTACATTGCCAAGGTAGCCTTGGCCTCGTCTATGCTTGTCGATTGCGCAATACTTTCTTGGTGTCTGCTGCGCTCAATCGCAGCTTCGATCCCGAGATCTATTTCTTGTGTTTGAACATATCAGGATGTATATGTATTGCATTAGAAACTTTATTGCACGCATTGTTATACATTTCAGTGGCATACTTGGGCTCTGTGCTTGGCCATTCCAAGCACAGTTACAAGGATTTGTTGTTAAGGAAGGTCCAAATATATGTGCAACATTTCCGAACACAGTCGGAAAGGTCCCAGCTGGAACAGATAGCGTGAATAATTCCACCTGACATAAACGGCAGAACAGATAGCGTTAAAAGGTCCTATATCAGTAAATTCCCGGTAGAACTCTTCTCTTTGCCCATCTAACTGCCTAAAATGTAATCTTAGGAGGTCACACACAAAGAAGAGATTGATAGTTGCGTGTTGGAAAGAATTTTTAGATTCATAAGCGAGAATCGGTGGCCAAGAACCATCGCCGAGATGATGAATATAATAGGAGCAAAGTCATCTGCATATTTACAGGTGAAGAAATTGGTGAAGAAACGTACATGCGAGAACCTCAGAACGCCGGCATCACAGTCCAGGGGGGGGGGGGGGGCAGATAATGTGCTATACGTTTAGCTCCAGGATCGTAAGAAAGTGCGCGAGATGCAGAGACGGAGCTGCTTGACTTCAATGGACACGAAACGTACCTGATACCGAAGCCACATAATAAACAGTGACAATAACAAAAACAATGACAACAGAAGCTATACGACAAGTATTCGAGATCCGTTTTTTTTTTGGTTCTGAGAGGTTTCGGGAATGCATAATGCACATGCGCCACTAGCAGTCCTGCGTGACTAGTGTGAGACTCAGCAAACCCACTAAACCCGGATTCCTCCCCACCCCCCCAGGCTCGGTATTAATTTGGCATTATATCGAAGCCGTGGGAGAGGCGTCTCTGCCGTTCTCCTTCAATCAGCTCTATCCCTGACTATCATCCCGCATGTCTACCTGCGGTTGGATAGGGGGATGCCATTTTGTAATCCGTCCTGTGAGGGTGCGTCGAGACCATGAGGGCCTGGCTGCTCCCCACCCCCTCCCCCTCGCTCGGCTCCTCGTCTCGACCACTCTCCCGAGAGACCCGCTCAAACCTCTCCCGCCTGACCGTTTCCTTGGCTGTCTTAAGTGTCAAAACGGCGTCGAACAAGTTCGTCGCCTCCCTCCAGGCCTCCGCCGAAGCCATCATATGGGCGACCACCTTGCTGCTGCGTCCCGTGCTTTCCTGAGAGCATCACACCGCAGAACAGTATGCTCTACGTTGTCCGTTTCTCCAGAGTCGCACAGTACGCAAATATCGCTGATGGCCTTCTTGATCCTTGACATGTAGCTCTGGAACTGGCCGTGTCCGGTCAGAACCTGAGTCGTCCAGTAGGAAAGCTTCCCGTGTCAGCGGTCATACCATACCCTGAGGGAGATCCGGTTCTGATGGTTCTGTGCCGACCAGGTTACATGTGCGCAGTCCGGTGCTATGCACCAGATGTCACAGGCTTTGCTCTAATGGCTAGAAATTAAGGTCATCTGTGTGAGTTATTGCGTTTATCCAGAGACAATGGCACATGTAATATTTAAGTGGAACGAAGGCTATTTCACAGAAGACCGACTGGTGGCAGCCCTAAAACTAAGAAGAGAAAACCGGCGTCCACACCACAACCGGACGACGATACTTTTGGAGTGATAAATGAAAGGAAACTGAATTTATTCGCTTAACCATTCCTACCTCTGAAGTAAAAAGATAGTATAAGTCAAGATAAACAAATAACTATAGCACATTTAGGTACAGATTGTTTTATTTTATTATGTATTGCTTAACAAGGCGTGACATCAGTAGCCAACTGAAGCAGTTTTCGCTAGTTGTCCTGTGATAGTATATATTTAGAAATCCTTCACATAAAGGTATTACTGCCGAGATGGGAAGTTGAACTCCTGTACCGGTCTCGGTTAGTTTCAGAGCTACAGTAGCATAGTTACGATACAAAAATGATCCAGTTAGGAAGGCATTTAGCTGCAAGATGACCTCAACGGAAGCATGGAGGATCGCGGCAAACCCCAGTTTGAGCTGTATGTACGTATTCTTACGTACGTTGTTCATTCGTAGGTACGCATAGTACAAGCATACTCTCATCAAGTAGTTATTTCAGAGTGGCTCCTAGAGAAACCCATATCAGTGCTTATAGATATACTTAAGAAAAAAAACAAATACAAATATAATCATTAAACAGATTATCGACACAAATTACATGCAGTTTGTGTTGCAAAGATACAATTGTCAATCCGAACAATAATAAGGACAGGCGATTTGCCTTTGAACTTAACAAGCATAGCGATTGCAATTGTGCTTAGTTGTTTGTACGCAAATTTACTTGCCAAACGTTTTTAAGGCTTTAAGGCAATACTAGTTATTTTAGTAGCATTACATTCTCCAGTTCATTTTTAACCTCACGGTAATCATTGTAATGCCGTTTCAATATAAAGGCGCCCTGGTTTTCTCACGGAACAAAATGTTTTGCTTTATTACGTAAATTCGACTGTTTATAAGGAGAAGAGCCAGCCATTAGAAAATACAAATTTTAGATTCCGACTTGTTAACATGCCTAGAGAGATCATATATGTCATTAGACACATTGATAGACTTGAAGATAACACCGGCTACTGGCGGTATTTTGATGAACTGGCATTTATCCGTATTTCCCCTTTTTATTTGGCGTATAAGTCCACTACCTGCCTGCGATTGCGGCAGTGAAGAAACAATGTTGTGTAATGGCGAAAAATATTTAATCGCTAGATCACAGTCACATATCTTACTGCGAAGTGTACGATTGCGGTCCGAAGAGCGCTAAGAACATGTTTTTAAATTGGTTCCTTGCGTGTGTACATATAATATTTATAACCAAGCTCAAAAGTTTTGTAAATAAAAGTATTCATTACTCCAAGTATCATTATATCAAATGTTACGCGTGAACGTGTCCCACCTCTTTTTCCTTTCGAAACTTCGAACTGCGTCTTTCGGAATCGAGTTAAGTTACTTCCACAGATGTATGCAGCGTTGTCGTAATAAATGATTCAAGAGGTGTTTGCCGAGAGATCAAACCTGTTGCGTCGGATGTGCTTCCGCAATACGCTTGAAATTTCGCGTTAGTATTCGTTATTGATTGTAGATGCAGATAGCAACAACTGGGAGATGACTCCCACGCAGTCAAAAACAGTCAACATAACCTTGGTATTGTTTCTACTAGATCTGAATTTAATGGATCGACCCTCTTTTTGTAAGGACCACTGGGACTATAGGGCTTTAGTTCGATGTCGTAACCATGTAACTATGACTCGTGTCCTGTAACCACTTTCTGAAGTAATCTCCTTTTACGACCGCCTGAAGGTTCAAATCTGATACTTTCCGGCGGGCGTTCATTTGCTGAAAATTCTAACTTTTTGGAACGGGCCATACTCCCAATCTTCTGACACACTAAATATCGGCCAAGACTGTCACAACTCATCAATAAGGTATTCCCAATTCTTCAGCTATACCCCTCATAGTATTTCGGCAATTTTTCATTAAGATATTATGAACTGTTCCAACGTTTTCTTCTGTTATTGGCTTTGAGGGCCTTGAATAAGTGGGCCTGAGCTTGACTCGCTTCCTGAAATTACTGACTTTGCTGGATCCTGTGTAAAGTAATACCGACGGGATATAGATTCCCAGAAACGCAGAAAATAGGGTGGACGTATTTAAATATATAAACGTGTGCATTGCATGTACATATATATATATATATATATACATATATATCGCACTCAGTCAGGCAGGAGCGGCGTTCGCGACACGCTGTCTACCGTCGCCTGCAGGATGGTGATGTGAAGAGTATCCCGGGAAACGGTGCCGCCGTGTCAGGGCAGGTTTCGATTTTTCTTGATGGATAAGAACAGACCGTACAGCCTATGCAGCTTCATGCAGCCTTATCTCGGTGCGCGATCATCTATATGCTAGATCCTCGCTTGTGCATTGAGGCGAATGCCTACATACTTGTGTGTATGTGTGTGTGCGTGTAGTCAGTTTTTTATGAGGGTGTAAAAAGCACTTGTCCTGGTGTCCATCCGTTCATCCCGCCACCATGCGAGAGACCTGCAGGCACTGTTCGGGTTCCTGTATTGCAGCGATTGCCGGTAGCGGAATACGGCCTATGTCCAATGCTGACGATATACCGAGCCGGCGTACTGAATGGCCACTGTTCGTTGTGGATTCCATTGTATTGGCGTGTGCGTGTCGTTGATCTGGTCGCACCTAGTAATCACTCGGATGGCTTGGCGACTAGAGCAGAAGAAGCAGAAGCAGCAACAACAACAACAACAACAACAACAACAACAACAACAGTAATAATGAAAACAATAATAGTGAAAACAATAATAGCTGCAATAACAACAAGAGTATTACTGAAACAGCAAAAACAACAGCAACGTAAATCATCGACAGAAGTAACCACAACGACAACAACAGCTGCTGCAGTAGCAACGACAACAGCAACAACAACAACAACAATAATAACGAAGGCAATAATAGCTGCAATAACAACAAGATTATTACTGTAACAACAAAAACGACAGCAACGTAAATAAATTACAGAAGCAACCACAACGACAACAACAGCTGCTGCAGTAGCAACGACAACAAGCAACAACCACGACATAAGAACGGCAACAACCGCACATTCTACCACCAGGCCCGTAGCGTAGGAAACGTTGGAAGAAGCCAAATTTAACGCTTTTGCCGGTAGAGGCATTCACAAAAGAAGAAAGAGATAAGACGACAGAACTACTAGATCACCAGTAACAACAACAACAACCGCAACTATAGCTGTGCATACCTTCGACTTTAGCAATAAATATCGAGAATCACGACCAACGAAGACGAACAACAGTGCCGACAAGAAATGCAATAGCGTGTCGACTCCGGCGGTAACGATGCTCCTGGTGAGGAGCAAAGGGGTGATATTTTTGCTGATGATGCCCCTACCGCCGTTGTTGTTGTTGTTGTTGTTGGCAGTGTTATTGCCGCCGCTCCCGCTGTTGTTGTTGTCGTCGGCAGTACCATTGCCGCCGTCGCCCCCATTGTTGTTGTTGTCGGCAGTGCTAACTTCGCCGCCCCCGCAGTTGTTGTTGTTGTTGTCGCCGGGGGTATCATTGTCGCCGGCTCCGCCGTGGGTATTGTTGTTGCTGTCAGCAGCATTATCACCCCCGCCTTCGTTATCGTTGTTGTTGTCAGCAGAACCATGGTCGGCGCCCCCACTGTTGTTATCGTTATTGTCGTCGGCAGAATCATCGTCGTCGCCGCCCCCGTTGTTGCTGTTGTTGTTGTTTTTGGGGGGTGCTGTCGCCGCCGTCCCCACTGTTGTTGTTGTTGTTGTTGTCGTCGACAGTATCATCGTCGCCGTCCCCCAGTTGTTGTCGTTTTCGAAGGTGCTATCGCCGTTGCCCCGTTGTTGTTGTCGTCGGCAGTATCATCGTCGTCGCCGCTTCCCGTTGTTTTTTTCGGGGGTGCTCTTGCCACAGCCCCCGCAGTTGTTGTTGTCGTCGTCGTCGTCGGAAGTATCATCATCTTTGTTGTTGTTGTTTTTGTTTTCGGGGTGCTATCGCCGCCACCCCGCTGTTGTCGTTATCGTTGTTGTTGTCAGCAGTATCATCGTCGGCATTGCCCCGTCGTTGTTATTGTTGTTATCGGCATCGTCGTTATCGTCACCACCCCCGCTGTTGTCGTTATCGTTGTTCTTGTCATTGTTGACTTCGTCAATCGCTCAGCGCGGTCTCTGGGACGTCCGCGCGCGTATCCTGTCTACAACCACCACCACCACCTACCGTCGAAGTCACTGTTGTAGCAGTAGTAGGTATTAGTTGTAGTAGTGAGTAGTATTAATAGCTGTAGTGGTTCTCGCCGTTGTCGTCGTCGTAGTAGAAAGCAGGCCCAGGTTGTCGCGTCGTCGTCGTCGTCGCCGCCGCCGCCGCCGTCGTTGTTGCTGTGAGCGCCGCCGCCGCCGCTGCAGCCGCCCCTGTCCTTTCCACGTCCGGAGGAATTACTGCGGCTGCTGCTACAGCAGCGACAACGGTCCTCTCCCACGCGGCCGCCCACCGCGGCGGACCAGCCGGTCGCGTTGCTGAGCTTCGTGCGTTTTCTTCTTCTTCCTCGGGCGTTATGACGGCCGCAGCAGCAGCAGCAGCGATGATGGTGGTGGCGGTGGTGGTGGTGAAACGTCAAGAGGCGCCAAACAGGATCGATCAGTAGCAGATCGGCGCAGTACTAGCGCAGTCCTGGTAGAAGAGTTAGACAGTAAGGAAGTAAGTAGTCCGTAGGCAGCAGTCTAGGTGCGCGGGCGGCGCCGGTGAAATGTCGTCCTGGCGGTAGTTGATGCTTTTTTTTCAATTCGAGATGAGCGCGAACGCAAGCGTCAAGAAGCCGATAATCGTCGTCGTTGGAGTTGGAATTGGAGTTGAAAAAGGATTAGCAGCAACAGCAGCATCAGAAGTGGCACAAGTAGGAGAAATATGACCATAACCATTCAGCAAGTAGAAAAGCTTCATCAAATCAAGAACAAGACAGCCAACGGAAACGGCTCGAACACGCTAACGGCGTGCGCGATCATCGCACCGCGAACTGCTCGCAGCTCGCAAGCACGACGCCACACGGAGGCAGTGCAGAGGCGTCGTCGTCCTCAAAGTCCGCATTCGACGTAGTGTGTCGTACACCGCAAAAGAAGAGAAGAAGAAAAGGTGGACGTGCGTAGAACAGAAAAGTTGACGGGGTTCTCGGAGCAACAGTGCAGGTGAACTTGTTCGTAGGTAACTGCTGCTGCTGCTATTGCAGCTTCGGGTTCTGCTTCTGGCTGCCCTTGTGTCAGCTGCATCATAGGACTGACACTGTCCTTTTGAAAAGGTTCATCATCATCATCATCATCATCATCAACAAAATTGTACCTTACTTATTATAAGAAGTACTTTTGAGAAATCGTATTACATAATAAGAAGTCTTATTACGACGATTGGTCAGCCAACAGTGGTACCTGAACATATGTATTGCTTGATAAATACGAAAAACAAATCGAGCAGGAAGACAGACCAACGACGGCGATCGAAAATATCGATGCTAACTACACAATAATAGTGATCAAAATAGCAATGACATCGACGACATTAACGGCCTTACGGTGAATAGAACACGACTAATTATCGCGCAGCCTGCTAATTAGTAGGATAACAACAAAATTGGCAGAGTGCGCTCGTGTGTGTTTGTGTGTCGGTGTAGGGTAAGCCATGTGCAACATCGTGTGTATCGGTTTATGTATGTTCACGGATAGGTGCGAGTGCTCTACTGAGCAGAATCGGTAATCAAACGCGCGGACGGTTTAGTTTCGGGTGTTTGTTTTGAATGAAGAGCAAAAACAACAGCAACAACAACAGTAGGTTCAACGACAATAACAACAACAACAGTCAATAGCTACAACAACAAGAACAAACAACAGGTGTACTTTGCGTGCTCTGACAATAGGCGCGACTTGAGAGCGTGCCGTCGAGGATCTGTCAGCTTCTGTCAGCTGTCAGCGCGTTTCGCCCGTATCGAATGGTGCTTGGTGTCGGCGCGACGGATTTGCACGAGCTGCGGCAGGAACGTCACGGATACCGTACACGAATCCGGCTAGTGTTTGCGCCGAACAACAGCGTGATTGCGTGTCTGTCTGTGTGTCTGCACGGTAGGTGACGGAGCGGGGCCAAGAACAGGCGCCAAAGGATTAAATCGTGACGGGAGAAGGGTGGTTCGTCGCCGACGAGCCTGCCGGCCAGCTTCTCTTCGGGCAACATTAGCCGGGATACGGTGAGCGCTCTAGTGAAAGTGGCATCACGATTTCGGTTGGTCTTTCGAGCCGAAGGTTTGCCAGTGAAAACGACCGAGTGGAACAAGAAGAAGAGTCTTCTAGATAAAGTGAGTCACCAAACAACAATAATAATAACAACAACCAGAACAACAACAACAACAGCGACAACAACAACAACAACGACAACAAAAGAACAACAACAACGCACGTGCGACACTAGTGTCGATACGAGTGGTAGACGAGTAAGCATACGATGAATAACAACATAACAATAACAACAACAATACCAACCTTCAACAGTGTTCTTTTCACCGACAGTTTATGCAGAGCAACAACAACATCATAAGCATTACATCTACAGATTGATATTAAGCAACCTTGCAGGCTCGGGAATCGAGCAAAGATGTAATCATCTGTTAGATTGATTGCTTAGATCAATGCAATCACGAAAACGATCATAACAATAATCGTAATAATAAAGATATTTAACAACAACAGCAGCAGCTCCACCACTAGCAGTGGGAAACAAAGAGCTAAAAATAACAATTTTTACGAGGATTATCATTACAATTCTAGTAATGATTGCTGCACCAAAAACACGCAAAGGCTGCGGAGAAAAGTGCATGTGCACACACACACACAAGGATACCGATTTTTCAAGCGCCCAGTAAAATATGACGGTCTAGCGAAAGGAACGCAACTGTAGAAAATTACCGCTAATAATAATAATAATAATAATAAAAGTAACAACAACCACGACAAACAACAGCAGAACCGATATGCACAGCTTATTTATAGAGCGCTGAAATAATATTAATCACAATTACGACGACGACAACGACAACAACAACGACAACAGCAACAATACCAACAGCATCACTAAAAACATCAGTCCCCGAAATGTAAGCCTAGGCTGTCTTGATTGTTTAGAGCATGCCGTCTTTAACAGCAACAGCTCAGCATAGCGCAGCTCGTTAAAGCGACAACACTAGTGAGCTGCGGCAGCAGCAATCCCCACCAACCGTAGATTGCGATGACTCCCCACGGCATAGTTCCCAATCGACGCGACTAACCACTATGGCTCTACTACGGCTAACAGGCGACGATTGGGCAGCTACGACTACTGTATATTTTATATTATTATATTATTCTACGACTACTGTACGACACATCAAATTTTGAATTTGGTAACATCGCCAACCACCTGCTTTACCTATCCCACAACCAGTTACTTATCTAGCTACGACCCACTGGCTTGGCGGGCGGGGCCGATCGATACTGCAGCGATGCAGTTTGCAAAGATGTGCCGATTTCTGCAGCCTAATAATTCGGACGTTGCTGCACGTCGTGCGTCTGGGCGTCTATTGGGACGATTGACAATAGGACGACGGGCGAAATTTGCCCGATTGACGACCACTTAGACTACTAAGGCACTCGTACGCCAAACGCGTTACGCGCGAACGTAGAGGCGGAGTTGTTGCGAGAATTCAACGAACGAAGCTGGAGATGGGTGGCGGCCTCAGTTCAGGTGATGCGCGGGAGATCACCGCTCACGCCGCCTAAAATCATCATGAAGACGACGATGATGATTTTAGGCGGCGTGATTATGATGATGACGATGGTGATGAAGATCATGATGTTGGTGATGAGGATCATGATTATGGTTATGATGATGAGGAGGAGAATGATGATAATGACGACAGCAACGACGGCGGCGTCTGCAATCAAGGCGAACCCCGAAGACTTCAAGATTGCAAGGCGACCGCCAGCCTGTATTTGCTGCTAAGCTTTTCGAGAAAACGCTTCTTTTTCCTTCGTTTTTCTTTCGCTCGCTTCATTGCTTGTTCATTTGTGTTCTATTCCTTTGACTTCCTTTTCATTCTACCCCTGTCCTACCTCTATCTGTTTAGTACTAGCTATTATCTCTTTATTCTCGTTCGATCGCCTACCCTTTTTCCTCATAAGGGCTGAATAGTAGTTTGATGAAGTTAACAAACCACAATCGCGAAATTGTCGGCCTGTTGCTGATGCCGACTACGACGAAGAATTCCGGCTAGCCGGAAGGTTGACATGTTACCGTCTTCAGCTTTGTGCGAAAGCAAATTGTTAAATGAAAATAACAGATAGAACGGCGAATATGCGGAAGCAACAGCAGAACTAGTGACGAAAAACATCGATTATGAGGTCGCAAACAAAAACTATTAAAAGCACTACCACCAAAAACAACAACAATAATAATACAAACAGCAATAAGGACGTCAGCAACAATAACAACGTCAACAACAACAATAACAACAACAATTAGGGCGGCAACAATTAAAAACAACTACAACAACAATAAATACGACAGCAATAGTATTAAAAACAACAACAACAACAAGGACGATAGCGATAATAATAATAGTATAAATAAGAGCGAGTACGACAAATACTACTAATAATATTATTTGTCAACAATACTAACCCTATAACTACAAGCAATACGATTAACGTCAATAACTGCCGTGTTTCTCCCGACAGCAACATAACAGATCATAAAACAGCAGGCATCAGCAACAGGTATTGCCAAGAACCACACCACTAAAGCATCACCATCAATCACATCAGACCCAGAACCACGCCAATAAGCGTGTCCAAAGGCAACAGCAGCGACAATAGCAACGAATAGCAGCACCAAGATACAACAACAATACACAAAAACAGCACCAACTAGGATAATCAAAATAGCGTCACCAGATCATGATTACCACCACAGCCAAAACAGCACCGATAAAAGCACAATGACTAACTATAACGCGAATTAAACCAATTGTTTACTTCAAATCGGTATCAGGTACATAGTCTGCTGCACAGTCGATCTAACAATAACTCGTCGCTTGTTCTTTTTGTCTTTGTTTTTCACCTTAGGGCGGCACCGATCGACTACGCTTGTGGTGGCTATTGACGAGTAGAGAGAGCGAGACGCAAAAGGCAACAAACTGGCGGTGGCGAAAGCAGGAGCACCGAGTGTGCAAACATTGAGACAGCTTCTCCTAATCGGGATTACGCAACTACGACGACTATAACAACAATAAGAACAACGAACTTTTCTGTGTACCCTCCACATTTTGGGGTCGCAATTCATCGATGCGATAACAACCGAAACGACGATTGGGATGACCACGAATAATCGAGCACAAACAATAAACGCAACAACAACAACAATAATAAGAACAACGACGACGACGTGAACAACAACAAAAGTCGTTCTGCTGTTGCCACCAATACAACAACAACAACAACTACTACTACTACTACTCAGTGATGTAAAACGAAAGTGTACCGCTGGAATATGGTTATATAAATAAAACCCTAATATTAAAACTACTATAAAAAGCTACTACTACGTCGATTATTACTCATCTGCATTACAGCCACTGCTACAGGCCAGCTGAGCTGGCAAGCTGTCACGCTGCGAAACACGCGTGCGCCGTCCTGTGCATACGAACGGAATCAAATCGTGCATAAGCATACTCGATTGAATACGTACTGCGGCACGTGTAGTGTAGTGTAGTGCTTGCGTGCAGAGTCGAAGTGTTGCAGCAGAAGTGATGGAAGACATCGCCGGAAGAAAACCTTATTGTTATCGTTGCTGTTGTCGTTGTCGTTGTCGTTGTGACTGTTGTTGTTCCTGCTAACTAATGTGGGTATGCGGTATTCTCTTGCAACCTTATCGTTGGTAGACGGCTGCATGCATTGTGCAAGCTTCGTGCAGGAAATGCATAGATATCGTCGTTATCCTCACATACAAATGCACGCACAACATTAATCGTGCTAACTTTGTCGCCACTTCCAACGTGAAACATCTACGACAAAAGCGGCTGCGGCTGCAGCAGTGACAACTTTAGCAACAACAACAACAATAACACAAACGTCAACAACAACATCGACAACAAACTGCAACAACAAACAGCTACAACAACCACAACAACAACAACAACAACAGCTGCAACAACCACAACAACCACAACAACAACAGCTGCAACAACAACACGACACCGCCGCCGCCGCCGGCAGGAGACAGCCGTGATTTAGCAGTGGTTCGACCTAAAACGGTGACAATGAAGTGCCTAGTAACAGTTGCTGTCGTTGTCGTGTTAGCCAGCCTTGTGACGGCTATCAGCCAGAGTGTCAATATTGTTAGCAGCAGTGCCAGTAGTGGCGGCAGTTCTAGTGATACCTTTGGCTCTACTACTACTATTTCTAGTGAACGAAGAAGTACTTTAAGTCGAAAAAGTGTCAGTGAAAGCAGCAGCAGTCACCAGAGCTCGTCGTCGGATATTCGTTGCGCCTGTGGGCCGTCGGGAACAGTCGACCCAGGTCGCTGCGCCAGCAAGAAATCGTTCTCGAGCCGGCTCCACTGTAAAGCGTGCTCGGGCGCCACCTGCACCCGGCTGTCGGGCGAATCGTGCAACGAACACCTGCAGTGCAACGTCGACTTTGGACTCGCCTGCGATGCGGAACTTGCTGTCTGCAAAGGTTCGTTGCTTGCTTTGTGTATTCGTGTTCTATTCCTGTATAGTATAGAGTATCAAGCAAAGTGCAGAGCGGCAAGCAAATCAATTGTTGTTGCTGTTTTTACGAGATGGTTATGAGTTGTGGGGTTTTTTTCGGCCCTGTAAGGGATATTGTAGCAGTCACTCTAGGGACATTTTAGCGGCTACTCTGGTCTGCGTCGTTTTCGAGCCCGATGGCGTGGTGCATTCCGCCTGCGCCTCGCGACCGGAGAAGACACATAGGTGCGCGGGTTCGGGTCCCACCGTTGGACATTTGTAATTATGGGGGTCCGTCTATGAAGCATTGCGAAAAGCAGTCCCGTGGACGTTTAATTTTGGCTGAGAGTCAGCTCAGTAAGTATTTTGGTGTTCGTTGTTCCGCATTAAATTAGGAGCCTGCTAAAAATGACAATCACATTGTAGTTTGATTAGCAGCAAAACGGAGAACACATACACCCAGGTGTTATAATTAGATGTCGCAATGATTGTGTAGTGCATTCGCACGACGCTAGACACATTTACTCATGAAATGTTTAATCGTCATGCGTTCTCTGTGCAATTGCTACTAGTACCTTGGAACGTGGATAGTGGCGTCTTTATGACTCATAGCGGCGCTAAAGCAAGCAAAGTGATGTATGGTTTAATCTGCGAGAAACGCCATCATGTACACCTACACTGCCGTAGGTGTACATTTGGCGCATGTTCACTTTGGCGGACTAAACAGCACAACCTATCCGTTTCGTAAGGTGATGGGAGTCGACAATTTGAGTCGTGTATGGTCCCTCATATATATATATATATATATATATATATATTTAACTATTTAGTTATCAGTTGTGTGGCATTTCTTTATAATTTAATTTGAGAATAACAGTTTGATAAGCGCAGTGCAATACCGTGATTGGGCCAGGTTAAAGTGCTTTAATCCCAAGAAGCTATTAAATATATATATATATATATATATATATATATATATATATGTATATTTAGATATGTAATATATATGTATATATAATTATATATGTAATAGCTATTTATACACACTCAGTTGTGTGGCATTTCTTTATAATTTAATTTGAGATCAACAGTTTGATAAGCGCAGTGCGACACCGTGATTGGGCCAGGTTAAATTGCATTAGTCCCAAGAAGCTATTAAATATATATATATATATATATATATATATAATAGCTATTTATACACAGTCAGTTGTGTGGCATTTCTTTATAATTTAATTTGGGATCGACAGTTTGATAAGCGCAGTGCAACACCGTGATTGGGCCAAATAAAGGTGTATTAGTCTCAAGAAAGCATTTCCACTAGTAGCGGGTTATTTTATATATATATATATATATATATATATAAATATATATATATATATATATATACATATATATATGCCTACGTTAGGTGCGACCGACGAAGAGTAGCGGTTTGTGGTTACTGGTGTTCGGTTTCGTTTGTTTGTTTTTATATTTAAAAGTCTATACATTTGTATACACAACACAAACGTCAACTACTAAGATGAGGTGATCTTTGACGTCTACCCTACCGGCCTCCCCTTTTTATAATTCTAACTTCCGATGCTTGTATAATTTTGTCATTTCGGGTGTGAGGTTTTGGCAGTGGATTGTCATCTAGCTAGCTGTTGTGTCTGATAAGAATTGATGATCATAACGACTGGAATAGTAATATTCATAGTGACAATAACAAAAACTACAACATTAACACAAAAGAGAGGCACAGCAGATGGAAAATGAAAAAAAAAATTAAATCGTGTATGTCCATATGTTTGTCTGTATGTCTGTCCGTTCGTCCGTCCGTTTATTCGTTCATTTAGTTACACCGCCTTTGTCCGCCTGTCTCAATGGATCGCCGATGAGTTCGCTAGGCCGTTTCACTTGTTGTATCTCTCTCCATCATATTGTTGCTACTTGATGTCTCTTTTTTTGTCTTTCTGTCTAAAGCTCCTCCCTGGCCGCCTAACTGTCTGGCATTTTCTTCGGTCACCGGTGTTTTTTAATTGTTCTTGCACTTGTTGATGCGTTATCACTCAGAAAAACAGAGAGGAGAGATAGATAGAGAGACCAGACCGGATAAGTACAGAGAGAAAGAGAGATACAAACAGAGAAACCTTGCCACATGAACTTCACTCATTGACCGACGACTATAAGTCACAGCTATCCGAGCTATCGCTTTAGCAACCTTCTACCTGCCGCGCCCATCCACGGGTTGCTGGCGGCCAACGAAAGACTGTTGTTGGTCGGTTGGTTCGTTGGTTGATTGTTGACTTAACTCAGTCTATTTCTCCATTCATTCATCATCCATCAATCAAACAATCAGCTGTCCAGCCAGCCAGTAAGTGAGCCAGTTACTCAACCAGGGAGTCTATGATGGCTGGAATACTATAGCTGAGTCACCGAACTGCGCGCAGTCACTCAACCGGGCTCGTCACGTAGCGACTCACGTCTCTACTTTATACACCCCCATTCCCTGTTAGTTTTTCTATACCCTCTGTCCTCTTTCGCTCTCCCCCTCGTAACTCAGTCATAGCTCTGTCACATACACACACAGAGGATAGGTAGCGGAGGAACAGGGCCCAACAGAATTGCGCAACAGACGCAAATACGCAGATCTCAAGTCGAGACGCAGTATCCATTTCGTACCGGTGGTTATGGAAACAATAGGGGATCTGTCAGCAATCGTGCGACATAAAGATTCGATCGGCATCTGGCCAGAAGAATGGAAGCAACAACAACAATGGGGATCGGAGAAGGAAAAACTTACCTGAACCAGGGAGAATATCTGAGACAAGGGCGAGCTGTGTCTCCCGCGGTGTTGCTGTGGAGGCAATGCCGCTGCTTCTTTAATCGACCCTATGGGATGAGCAGATCAATAGCACTTTCTGGAATGAAGGCGCTACGCTTGAACCTCACAACTGTGTACGGATAATAACAATAATAATAATAATAATAATAATAATAACTATAAAATAATGAGGATACACATTCACACCTCACAACTGTATTGCTCTAAGAAATAATAATAATAATAATAATAATAATAATAATAATAATAATAATAATAATAATAATAATAATAATAATAATAATAATAATAATAATAATAATAATAATAATAATAATAATAATAATAATAATAATAATAGGTCATCGTAGCAAAATGGCCGTGACTGAGGCGTGCCTCGCCATTTAAACCCAATAGCTGCACCACCCACCCGCTCATTCGCTCGCCGACGAAGATAGCAACAGTAACAACAGCGACATCAACAATAACCACAACAACAACAACAACAACTGAAATGAGTCGTTCTGTCATCTTTGATCATTATTGCCAACACGCCCAACAACAGCAACAACAATATCAGCGACAATAACGCCGGTTCATACACCGATTGTTCTTATTATTCTGCCCCCCCCCCCCTCTCTCTTTCTCTCTTGTCTTCCCACTGACCTTTCTTTCTCTACGGGCGCGCTCTTTCTTTTGGTAAAGCTCTGGCCTTTTTCTCTGGCCAAATTGGCTTTGTGGCTATTGTTGTCGTTGACACACTGGGTTGGCTGGGATTTCTTACCGCTCTTATGTCTCAATTTGTTTATATATATATATATATATATATATATATATATATATAAAAAGGTATACTCATGCAGCTATATGTATATATGTCGTAAGCCGAAGAAGAACGGGAGAACCGAATGGAGCAAATCGCGCTAGACGGGCGGCAAACTACTGAAGTTGCAGAATCATCAAGATGATGGTAGGAGCTTGCTTTGCCGCTGTTGCTGGAAGAGCTACGTAGCTCATCCAGTGTCTGTGTGTCGGCAGCAACATGAATCAAGAACAAGGGATAGTTGTCGCTTTTGGTGACAGCTTCACGCGCCCAGACGCGTATGAAAACGACGGCGGGTCCTCTGCCCACGTATTGTGAGAACTGTAGATTGAGACATGAAAGAAAGAAAGAGAGAGAGAGAGATGCACTCAGACGTGAAAATCATCCCGACCATCATCGCCATCACTGTGTGTTCACAACTCTGATTGATGATTGGCAAACGACAAGCGATGGCGATGAGCAATTGCAACTCAGCTGACAATTATAATGATAATGATGGTGATTACTATTACTTTTAGATTCATTTTTACGATTCGAACTATTATTACAATTCTTATTACTATCATCATAACTACGTTGATCTATTTATATGACATGCAACTAGGAAGCGGCACCACTCCTAGCAGCAGCAGCAGAAAAAATCGACTACACGGCAACATAACAAGGAGCGATACGCAATACCAGACTAATGCGGCAATGCTTAATCAAAAACAACGAGATGCTTGGAAACGCCGCAACTTGCGAACGTAAAAACTGGCCGTTCATACTTTGACGGACTACATAGGGTCTAATGTTTTTTTGCTTATATCAAAGCTTGACTAACTATAACTGCGTAGTCTTGATTAGCGGTTATGTGGCGGCGTGGTTTAGGGGACTAATGCGCTAGTCATGGTTGTCGAGTTCACAAAGGTTCAGGGGTTTCGCAAATTTGATCTCTGTTGTTGACCAAACTTTCTTCTCAATCTTCTCAAGCGAGCCGGAAGTATGTATATATATATATATATATATATATATATATATATATATATATATATATATATATATATATATATATAGAAAAGAGAGATAAAGGGAGCTAGAAACTGAGTGAACGCAAACAAAGAGAAATCGCCAAAAAGATAAATATGTCATTTTTATTTAGCTATGGCCAGACGAAGAATAGCGCAGTCTCAATACTAGAAGTAGAACAAGAGGACAGACTTTGAAATTTGAATTATTATGATTATTAATTAGAATTAGCAATGTTGGCTTCTAACAGGCTTATCATATGTCAATCGTGTCAGCTGGACGAAATTAGCTAGGCTAGCGTTTTATTGTTATTCTAAGAAGATCCAGGAGCATTCGAGGCAGTATCAGGCCTACAGCTAGCGCTATAATACATCAGGCTGTCGTTCAGGCTTCATCGTTCGTACATTGGTGGTGGTACTACTGCAGCAGCAGCTTCCGTCCGTCATGGTTTCTCGACGCGCAGGCTTCGAGCATCGTCGAATGTTAATATTCGACTTGGCTACGACCACGATCGTCAATCAGCAACTCATTAGCTTAGTGGCTGCACGACCACGCGCAGCTGTGGCGTTGCCGTTATTGTTGTTGTTGTTGTTGTTGTTGCTGTTGTTGTTGTTATCGTCGTCGTCGTCGCCGTTATGCTGTTGCTATTTATGTTGTTGTGGTTGTTGTCGTTATCCTGTTGCTGTCATGATAGTTGTTGCTATTGTAGTTGTTGTTGTTGTTGCTGCTGTTGTTGCTGAGGAGATAACATATATCATACCATAGTCTCCTAACACCTCTGCAACTGAGCCTGGTACACGCCACAAGTCCACAACGCGCCGTCTATCACTCATACTCGATTGCTGCTGCTGTTTTTTTTCCTGTTTATTTTTGGTTTGGTGATTTCAGAGAATGCCTTGTTTAGTCACTGTCGTTACGGCCAGGTATCGCCACTGCTTTAAACGTCGCTAGTTTGTCTTGTTAACACTAGGCTACTTCCAAAAGGCCGCTGATAATCTTTAAGCAGGTTTCTCGGAGGCTTCTGCCATCTTCGTGGTTCTTGTCCAACGGCTGGTCCAAATGGCGCCCTTTTTTTCGTCGGTGTCCGTCGGTGTACATACTGTCTGCCGCGCATGCACCGGGCGTGGCACCACACTTACGCTTGCTACTGCTGCTAGTACTACAATTACAATTACTGCTAGGAACTAATAGTTAGAATATTACTAGTTACTCAGTTAGTACATTACTAGTTGCGTAGTTAGCACATTTGTAGTTTGTTAGTTAGCACATTAGTAGTTTGTTAGTTAGCACATTACTCGTTGCTTAGTTAGCACATCGCCAGTTACTTAGTTAGCACATCGCCAGTTACTTAGTTAGCACATCGCCAGTTTTTTGGTTGGCATATTACTAGTTGTCTAGTTAGCACATCGCTAGTTACTAGTTAGTAGCACATTACTAGTTAGTACCACATTAGTAGCACATATTACTAGTTATTTACTAAGCAGATTACTAGTTACTAGCTAGTAGCACATTATTACTTTCCAGGTCTAGTAACGTGCTACTAAGTGCTAGACTACGAATCATTTTATTTGACTACAACTACTGCTGGCTCGCACGCCAGCTAACTAATCTTTATGCTGTTATACTACATGTGCTACAGCCCTTACGTCTGGCTAGTACTAGAACAAGAGAGAGAGAGAGAGAAACGTTTCTGCCACAAGCTATTCGGACACAAGTTCCGATATCAATAGTTGGCAGCTGGTCATTAGGTAGACGGGCAAACGCCCATTAGGTTAATTATGGCAACTCGTCGCAATTTGAACCGGTGTACTTTGTTGTTCGTCGAAGTCGTGTAGAAGTCGACGTGAACAAAGATGTAGAAATAGTACCTATCCGATCTCTCGCTATCATGAATCATGGTTGTAGGTGATGATGGTGATCGTGTCTCGAGTAGGAACATGTCCATGATGGTGATGATGTCTCGAGTATGACAATGAGGATGATGGTGGTGGTGGTGGTGGTGGTGGTGATGATGACAACGACGGACCTGCCTTTAGTGTCTATCCCGCCGCTAATTAGAGTATTTGTTTTTTTTTTTTTTTTATATATACATATTGTTTATTTCACAATAACATTGCATTTCTAGATGACACATACATAATTACAATACAGTCGTCATTATATACAATTTGAACACTTCAGCCACCGTCGCACCGCGCGAAAAAAAGCAAAGACCGCCGATGCGTCTGGCAGCTCGCTGCCTGGTATTTAGCGCATGTCTGCGAGCAGAACCGGCAACGACATTGATATCGCTAACTTGATGGTGCCAAATCCTTGGTTGGTCGAACATACCAAGTGATGATAGCCATGCACAATGTACCTTTTGTACACGTGCCGGCTGGCATGCACTAGTCAGAGTATTGGGTCCTGACGCTGTTGTCACTAGCGTGACCGTCCCCCCTATAATGATGATGATGATGATGCTGTGGATGATGACCCTTCCGGGGGTGAGCCTGCGGACGAGTTGTTTGCTCGTTCTTTGTTCGTCAACGAAGAAGACCAATGTGACTCGACCCAGACAGACCACCAGTCACGCAGACGGACATCCTGGCCTATCCAAATCGGTCATAGAGAGAGCGGCTTTCATGCATCGCAAATCAATCTTACGCAACGTGGAATTAATTTCGGGAATCGATGTTAGTCAGTACGGTTGGTACTGACCGTGGTTGATTAGTAGTTTTGTTGTTGTTGTTGTTGTTGTTGTCGATGTTGTTGTTGGTGGTGTTGATGTTGTTGTTGGTGGTGTTGGTGTTGTTGTTGTTGTTGGTGGTGTTGGTGTTGTTGTTGTTGTTGTTGTTGTTGTTGTTTGTTGTATATATGTTCAATATGAAAATATTTCTCGAGATGTATCTTCAAAAAAGCTTGACCTGCTGATGCAAAACGGTGAGATTCGCAAGAGCGTGATCAGTTCAAATAAGGCAAAAAACAATATTTTTGGACAATTAACTATACCGACGGACCCGCACATTGACGACTGGTAAGTTGATAGAGGATATATGACGAAATAAACCCGCATTCAGCGGTACCACTTGGAATATATATATATATATATATATATATATATATATATATATATATATATATATATATATACTGCTGTGAAGCACTGTGAGTCATGTCGAACAAACAACTATAAGATACTTGAGTGCACTAAACTAGACATCACAACTGCTGTAAAAGATATTTTAGACCGACACTTGGATAATTTGTGATTCACTAGTTTACCAAATGTGATGATTAAATAGCCCATCCGTTATTAACTCTAAGTGAACGTAATTATGGTTCTCAAGACAGTTTCCACGTTGTAGAATTACGGGGTACCGGTTGTTCGAGTCAAAAGGTTTGTTTAAAACGTCGGATGAGAAAACAAACATACAACAGTTTGCAGCGTAGTGCAAGCAAAGGGAATCTTCTTTTCGTGTATGATACGTATGCGCTAAATATTCAAGAGTAATCGCCGAACATTACAGACATAGAGATGTCGGGACTATGTTGTGGTCAAGACGTTATGGCAGAGTCGTAAGAGGTTGTTGTTGAGGGAGGGTGCGATGGATGCGAAGTCGGTAAATGAAGACCGATTCAGGCGTCGGCGTTCCGATCACTCTTGGCAATCAATTAATTAACGTTAATGAAATACCTACAGCATGCCAACAACCTAGAACCCAGAACAACACAACAACAACAACAACAACAACAACAACAAACACAACGACAACAACAACAAAAGCAACAACACTCCCACACAACGTACGTCACGCAACGCTAACACATCGTCTAACCGGTGACTTTCGCCTTTTGTCTTGGAACGCGTCTCTTGATTGATCTCAGCCTCTGGCCCAACGAGAAACTAAAGCTGCGATCAAGGATCGGTCAATCGGTCAACGCCTCAGATGCGTCCGGCCCTTGGGAAGCCCATTAGTATTGTATCAACTCTGTTTCTCTTGGCTAACTAATCAACTTGTTGCTTTTTCTCGTTATTATGCAGTAGTAGTAGTAGAGAGGTAGCAGCAATAGCTACCGCTGCCCGTGCTGTGGTCGTCGCTCCTGCTATACTGCTGGTGATATCATCAACGTTTAACTAATGCCATTGCGAGCTCAAAATGTTGACGAATTTGTGAAGGCCGTATGGCGTCATAAGTAGCATTTGTTTTTAGTATATATATATATATATATATATATATATATATATATATATACGTGGGACAGTGAGAGTGTCTCATCATTCTTGCAGACGGAGGAGGATCGGCGACAACCTTCGCCGTCGCTGTCGATATTGACATCATGAGTGACTTGATAGCGTGACAACTCTTGTGTGCGCTCAAGTGATTGGCGGCTGTCGTTGTTTGTCGGCGTTGCCATATCGTACCAGTAGTAGTCTTAGTTGTTGTTGTTTTGGTTGTTGTTGTTGTGCTTGTTGTTGTTGTTGTTGCTGTTGCGCTTGTTGTTGTTGTCGTCGTCTTTGACGCTTCGCGGCGGCACGAATGATGGTCGAATAGCGACAGCATCAGCAGAAGCAGCAGAACCAACAACAACAACAATAACAACAGTTGTGTGACTTCATCATTAGGAGTAGCATTCAATGTAGTAGTTGTAGTTCATTCAATGTAGTAGTCAACGTAGATGGCCGTAATAACTAGATCGGCTGTTGTGGTTATCGAGCTAATGACGGTGGGAGTAGATTTTTGAGAGGTGGGTGAATTGTTATCAAATTTACCAGTGTGTCAACAATGATATGGAAACAGTTGTTCTTGTTGTTGTTGTTGGCAAGGACTTCACTGCAGTAACGGCCGTGATCGGCATTCGAGCGTGGGTGGCATTGGCTAGTCGCAATTAGCACAAACATTCATAGATTCATGGATGGCAAATTGAGTCTAGGCTATAAGACATTATAACGATTAAAGCGCGTAGACCATGGGTAACCGACGCATTGAAGGATTGAATACGAATTTAGTCACAAATTGCCG
This sequence comes from Dermanyssus gallinae, assembly GCA_003439945.1. Taxonomy (NCBI): domain Eukaryota; kingdom Metazoa; phylum Arthropoda; class Arachnida; order Mesostigmata; family Dermanyssidae; genus Dermanyssus; species Dermanyssus gallinae. The sequence continues at coordinate 27,728 of QVRM01004240.1, forward strand.
GCCGACGATTCCTGCCACCGACGTCACCGTTCCTATTGAGAAAAAAAAGGAAACTGTTTTGCGTTTTTCGTGTGATGTGTCAGGGAGCGGGTTCTCTTTGGTAGACCGCAGCTTACGTCGACGAGACGCGGACCCGTAGAGGAGGAGAACGAAACCAGGACACTTGAGTCGGTGTCGGTCGAAGAAACCGGGCAACTGAAATAAGCTAGGTTTTTGGCAGACGATCACCTCTCATATGCTCTTGAGCGGAAAGCAGCAAGCTGCTTTCGAGCTGGCTGGCTAACTAGACTCTCTGACTAGTTAATATCTCGGTGTCCTCTTTCCGGCTTTTGGCGCAATCAATCGCTCGATTGGTTGCTTCTTGTTGCTGCTATCCGGTCAAAGCCAAAGCGTCCGTTGACTGTGTGCTTCGTTCTATGTCTGTGTTTTTTTTTTCTTTTATGATTGGCAGTCCCTAGTTACGAGTTCGTAACTATTGAGCAGCCTCGTTCGGCGACACCGGATGTGAGCAGACGCATGTTCGAGTATTTGCGAAGGTTTGCCTATCAGTCACACTATCGCAGTATCTTTTTCTCTGTCTCTCACTCTCTTTATCGCCATATATATATATATATATATATATATATATATATATATATATATATATATATATATACATCACGTATTGCCGTATCTATGTAAAACCGCCAACAGGAAGCTGAGGAGAAGCCGGTTTGAGCTTTGGAATTGTGAGGCTAGGACAAGGCTAGGGAGATATGCGCAAAAGCAAATATAAATCGAGAGTAATATTGACAGGTGTGCGCCGAGTGCTACAGCCGATCTTGGCTGTCTCTGGAATGAGTCATCGTCGGTCGATTGATCGACTGATTAAACTATCAACATAACAAGTACAACAACAACACATCAACAACAAGAACAACAACAACAACCAAAACAACAACAACAACCAAAACGGCCGCCGCAGTTTGTTCATTGTGATCGCCTCTGATTGCAACTCTTTTCTTGTCGTTGTGGATTGGGTTTTGGGGATCGACAAAAACAAGCTCTTAGCGTCGCCTGACCGTTTCGCGTTATGTTCAAGTCTAACTTGACAAACGATTTATAAATTTAAAATTTTATATGATAAATAATAATAATAATAATAATAATAATAATAATAATAATAATAATAATAATAATAATAATAATAATAATAATAATAATTATTATTATTATTATTATTATTATTATTATTACTATTACCTTCTGCCGCGAGCAGAACACAGAGATCATCATCGTCGATCACGCAAAGTTACGAAGTGCGAAATACGGCAAGGGCCGGTCACAGCACTCTATTATGCGCTGTGACAACGGCTGCCATACGATCAATTGCAGGGCAGACAATGTGAGAAAAGGCGCAGAACAAGCTTGCAAAGCCTCACGCGTAGTGCAGAAAACACACAGTAATGAAATAAGTGTAATCGCAAATACATAAACATATGCATAGACGCATAGTTATACCTAAATATTGTAATTCATACTGTCTTTGAAGAACACGGTGTATATATATATATATATATATATATATATATATATATTTTTTTTTTTTTTATATTTTTCGTAAGGCCCGTTTTTCATGGTATGGCTAATTTTTAATCTACTCCGACATTTACCTTGTCTTAATTGGAAACCATGTCATATATATATATATATATATATATATATATATATATATATATATATATATATATGTATATATTAGAAATAGCTGCTAGAAATCACGCCAGAGGCCTAGATTTTCCTATCGATAGCCAGGGCTTCGAGCTATTCAAGCAATTTTTAGGGTGATTTGCGCTACTCGTTATGGGATGGGTGGGTTGGTCAACATGGCGTACTATGGCAAGCAGTCGCCGTTGTCGTCGCCATACATCAATCACGACGATTTGTTTTTGCACCTTTTTGTGAGCGTGTGAACGTCGGCGGCGACGTTCGTACAGCCTATGCTCGCAGACTGCGTAGCGTTCTTTTGCAGGCAGGCCCCTCTTTCATCGCCGCACCCAGACGATCGTAGGCCATCTGCTTTGGCTGTGAGCCTTTGAGCTGCGCAGGGCTAATTTGTCAATCAGGGCTTAAACCTCCCCGACTCGCCACTGTCGAGCGCCCACGACCCATTGCCGCTCGTAGAGGCCATTACGGACACATCTGTCTATTTCTACGTTTATCTAATGTGGAATGTAACAACATACCAATGTGGAATAGGCAAACTTTGACGTACAACGCACGTGTACTTTGATATGATCGTTCATCCAGCACACACTATATGCCACCTAATTGCACCACACAGGACGCGCGATTTGTTCGGCCGATTTCGAGCGCTGCATCTTAGGACTCCGCCGAGCCAACTGAAGCCAACCTCTTCGTTGGCCGTTGCTGCAAATCCTTCCTGCAGCGACGATGTTGAATCTCGGCCAGGGCAGTTGTCCATTAAAAGCCGCTGTTTCGGTAGGTGTTGATGTATGTATACGCCGGAATTGTGAATACTACTACGTCTTTTTCTTGTATACAGCAGCAGCAGCAGTAGCATACAGCTTTAGCTTTACGCTAATTTATGACCAGCTGCTCGTCCGTTGCCTCTGACAGCGCGGTGGTTTACGCCGTCCGTTCCAAAGCCCGCTCATTCGAGGGGCGTGTAACGGTGTCCCGTTCTTTCTGTGTTCTTCCCTATCTCTTTCTCTCCCACTCTTCCCTATCTCTCTCTCTCTCTCTCTGTTTGCAGTTCTCCATTTGTCCGTCATTTTAGTTCGCCCTCTTTTCCGCCCTGCCTGAGCACACGTAGCGTAACACTGCATCAGCAACGTGCTTTATGATTGTATCAACCATATGGCCACATATCGCGTGAAAGACAAATTGCCCTAAACACGGTGGCAAACAAAATATGTATGACACACTTCTCGGTTGCGTCACAGAACGGCTGACCGTTGACTGTCTATTCCGCCGCTGTTGCTGCTGGTGCTGCTAACGAGCAGACAAGATTCCAGGCTAGAAGGTATGCCAATAAAGAGGGCGACATCGACAACGACGACGACGACAACAACAACGGCAACAGCAACAGCAACAACATGAACAACAACGACAACAACAACAAAACAACGACAACAACAACGACAGCAACAACGACGACAACAACAACGACAACAACCCCGGCAGCGTCGAAGGCGTTAACCAAAACAGCAGCAGCAGCAGCAACAACAACGACTCAAATCGTTCTTATGACAAGAATACCACCACTATTAACCTTGGGCCGGTGTCTGCGTGCTATGATTATGGTTACGCTGATCGTAGCGCCGCTGTATAGTCGAGCTTACTGCTCTGGTGTGACGACAGCAAAAGCGCTTTTTTTTTCTTCACTATATTGATGTTGGTGTTGTTCGTCAAGACGTCGGCGGCGTTGCTGGATTTGAATGTCGTCGTCGTCATCATCATCATCAGCAGCAGCCATTTTTCACCACTTTATTATTTTCTCCTCGTCGTTGTTCTTATTAATTTGTTCGCCTCTTGTTGACGTTCGGCTACCCGGCCGGGGCAAGCGTCTGAAGACGAACGTAAGGGCCGCTGCCGCCGCCGTTGCCAAGGGCTTGAAGCGGGGCGGGATAGGATGAGATGAGACAAGACGACACGAGAAGGAAGACAGAGGATATGACAGGCAACTGCGAGCGACACCCGACTCACCATCATCATAGTGGGGAACGCCTTGCGGCGGTCTTCGTGTCTCTGGTGGCGGGGAACATCATACTCACCTTATATCTCGCTTGATTGCAGCAGTAGCAGCAACAACAACAAC
>QVRM01004241.1:0-50000 GCA_003439945.1 Dermanyssus gallinae
AAGTATCACTACTAGACAACACGCAACACACGCGTAGATTGTATATTGTTCGATATAGCCCAATACTGTAGTCTCGTAGTTGTCAGAACTAAAAATCTCGAGTAAAGCTTTCAAAAAAGCTCGCAAAGCAGACGATAATTGCGCTCGTCAATGAGTCTGTCATCAGCAACGAGCACGAATTAAGCGTTTGGCAGTCTTCTTGCCTCAATGAAGTAATCGCAATAAGACTCGAGCCACAGGAGTCTCTTACTCGGCCAACTCCAGCTTAGTAGCTTGGGCTGCCTGGCAACCAGACTCGCCGACAACAACATTGGATCGATATCGCCATGGTACACGAATCAACTTAAATCTCTCCCTATATGGGAGAGACCTCGTCTCGATATACTCGCTTCTGAGCCCACCTAAAGCCCATCCTGGCCAAACGCAATTCGACATCCAGCTCTATTTAATATTTTACATTTCGCTGGCTTCACTAAGTGTGGTATTATATCACTGCCATTGCCGTGACAGATTCCGAAATTTATGCATGCCAGAGCAAAGTCGCAATTTAGGCACGATCAACATAACGATAGAATACTATTCCAAAAAAACAGTATTAATAATATTCTAATAATATAAGTAATATTCTAAACTCACAGGCCCAATGTAATTGTGCTGACTCCTCACTGTATTTGTTTACTGCCAGTTCAAGCTGATCGGCCAACGGAGGAAAGAATCGCCGACAATCGCAGATCAAAGATAGGAAACAGGCCAGGTAACAAAACGAATAAAGGACCTCGTAAACCGTAAAAAAAACAGCAAACAAATTAGAGAGAGAGAGAGAGAAGAAATAACTACTACTAAGATAATATATAGCGAAATTAATTGACTATGATTTAACCAAATGGACAAACTATAAAACAAACGACGCGCAAATTCGTATATAACAAACAAAATCATATAGCAAAAGCAACAGATAGAGATAGACAAAAAAGTTCGATATACGACGATTTTAAGCGATGGTGTAGAAGTAGTCCGACTTCGGCTACCACGACCTTATATGGCGTGTTTTCAATGTTTTCAACGTTAGATCTCTCCCACGCCCCTCTACCTCTCGCAAGCCAGTCGGTCAAAAGAAGGGCATCTTTGGTGTGTCAATCGTGCGCCTTCCTGTAGAGTTGCCGACCGGCCAAAACGGCCAAATATGTGCGCATGTGAATATATATTACTTTTCTCTTCAAGCTTGGCCTCTATGGACGTGACAGCGACCAGCTCACAGTACCGCCATGTCAATACCGCAATCATCAGTTGGTAGATGTTGCGCTGCTAACGTGTTTGAAAAGAGGAGTTTGTAGGGAGCTTGCGGTGCTATTGTTACGTTGTTTGTTGTTGATATTATTATTATTATTATTGTCAACACGTTATCGTCTGCGCCTCGTGCGTTCGACGAAAAAGCTACATCACGAGGGAGAAGCCGCTTCAAGACCGCCAACAATCAGAATTGGCTCAAAACGATACAATATCACACACACACATAAACACACACGCGTTGTCAAGCGATACGCCAGTCAAACAGCCGTAGCAGCAGAACCATCATCGCAGCCTTCTATATATAGATCGCTAAGACTGGCTGGCGTGGCTGACTACAGTCGATCGTTCGCCTGGCTAACCGATCGCCGAACGCCCCGTCCTCCACCGTAAGATCCGCTCTCGACCGAACAATATCAACGCCTGCCTCCTCGTGCTCTTCAACATCATAGCAATGGTCTGTCTAGCTGTTAGTAGCTGTGGTGGTCGCCATAGTAGTGGTTGTAGTAGTAGTAGTAGTGGTGGGAGTAGGAGTAAACGTCCTGTGGCTGCTATCCTACCCAGCGCCCAATGGTGACATTTGGTGAGCAACGACCACCACCTTGACGACGCACGTGTTGCTGCGGCTGCTGTTGCTGCTGCCGTTACCGCGGATGTTTCTTTTTTACTAATAGAGTTAGTTGTTGACGTTGCTAACACAACCAACCGCCACCACCATGCAAGATTATCGGCCCGAGTAACGAAATCGCGTTAACAACACGACCGCCGATGCCAATCGCTAGTCGAGAAAAAGAAAACAAGAGAAATGAGAGAGAGAATCACTCTCTCATCAGAAACTGCCTGTCACCCGCATTCATACTCGTCCATAGTGTGCTGTTGTTACTCCCTGCGTCTCTGTCTCTCTCTTTCTCTCTAGAGGTGTGTAGGTATGGGAAAAGAATGAGTGAACGCGACATGAAAGAGCCCACCGAGAGCAATATGCGAATAAGACTTTCATCTCCGTTCATCGCCCATAAGTCGGCGACAGGATCGAATATACCATACGACGGAGCACATAAGCAAGAACATTTGCACTGACAACTACTACTACTACAGCAGTAATGACCGAGTGTCAAAGAACTAAAGGACAACCTAATCTGGTGGTCAACGTGTAGTGTCCAGAATGCCGTACCTTGCTATCAGGCGAAGTACGACGGCACATACACGCGGAGCCTGCCTAATCCGTAGCTAAACCGAATCACGTCACCTAACCACAAGCGCGCTAGCTGAAGGCTCACTGGCCCCAATATTTGTTCATGAACACACGATAAACCCTGTCATTTAACCTATTCATAGAGCTAGCACGCTGGTGACCCGATTTCGATTATGCTAGTAGGGTATTTCAAGGGCGTACGACTTTGATAGCGTCTGTATAACCACGTGTCCGTCCCTTCAAGACTTAGTTCGCTCGCTGACAAAAACAGGACATACACTAATAAAACGACAAAAACATCAAAATACATGTTTTTATGATGGCATACATATACACACGCCGTGCTAGAGGCATGACAGACGTCGAGATACTGATTAGTCAAACGATTTTCGCTAAACTAAACGTGCTTTCAAAGACGTTTCGTTAAACTAAACGTGCGTTCGAAGACGCTTCGTTAAACTAAGCGTTGCAAGTTAAGTACATCAAGCTTTTGCTGTCGTGACTCCTGCACATAACACGTTCTGAACCGGCAGTTCTATATAGCTAAATAGTGTGTAAACATAAACTTGTTTGTACTACCTCGGATCTCCACCTAACGTACAAAGCTCACAGTTATATGTGGAGAATCAAGTTGCGTCTATGAACACTAGACTCAGACATATCACCAAAGTCAGTGGTGACCAAATATGCTGAAATACTTTCAGGGTGCTAGTGCAAGCGACCAACTGCAGAAAACTCGTGAGAGAATGTTTGAGGACAGCCGACTTCTAATTCACGCTGAACCTGCGGTAGTTCGTAAAAATCACGCAACCCCTCAGGGTAACTTATCGATATGCGAACTACGCTCTCCACCAGCTAGACATTCACCATAGTTGCAATCTCCAAGAGGAGAAGTCTGTCTTAGAAACAGACATAGAACACTCAATGGCTTAAGATGTTAGTGCTAAGTTGTCTATGCCAATATACGTCTTATAACTGTAATAAGGTATTTTCAAATGTATAGACAAATATGTTAATTTGCTCGCAGTCATATATATATATATATATAAATATATATATAGGCCCTGAAGAGGCTTGCAGTTCGGTTCGCACGGGATTATTGGCGCCGACCTGCGCGCAAGAAATTGAGCCACCAGCGGACCACCGCCAACCGTGCTGCCTCACATCTAGCAGCTTTAGACGTAAACAACAACCAAGCTGAGCTTCGTCACAATGGCTCATATTAACCAACAAACAAACAAAAACGATGTCTCGACCCATTCAGACGTTCTCCTCCCGCGGGTACCTAACCATGAGCAAATAACGGCCAGGCAGCGTAAGCACACGTAAGGTTCAATACGTCAAGAAATTCCTCGTGAATGTCGTTGTGAATATCGACGTTTTGAGGCGTGTGACACGAAAGCGACGACAGCAAAGGCAACCATTTAGAACGAGGTTGATAGTGCAAGTGAAAGCAGCTATCTTTCACGTGTGTCAACGTCCGAGTAGAGTTGTCAACTTTTATTAGATGCAGCTCATGGCTATAAGCAAACGTCATGCAATGCTACTCAAACGACACAAAACAACCGAAAAGAGTAGAAAACAGAAGGATGAGAATGAAAAACTCTTTACATATAGACTGTTCGTACAGTTGCTCGTACAGCGGCATCTGTATGTGGGTCCTACATCTATAAACGCTTGTGCAAAAAAAATAAACTCATCAGTACCTATATGAATTTACTACTGTAAACTACTGCATTAAAACTATTTATCTTGGCAGATGGCTAGCATAAAGTTAAAATATATATATATATATATATATATATATTCGAATCAGTGAAGTAACAAACATATTCCGGACTCTCACAGAGTCGTTCCGGAGAAAGACAGTATACGTAAACTTCCTACTATTTTGTTTAATACATGTAACTGAGACAAAGTGACTGCGTGTGATGTATGTATGCGGCTCCTGCATGATGGCTATCTGGCAATTACCAGCGTGATAGCCAGTCTGTCCGGCGGCGGCTGCTGCTGCTGCTGTTGTTGCTGAATAGATGAATGACTGAATACCCGACAGTAGAGCACGGGGGAAGGAAACTTCCTGCTGCACAATAAAAGCACACAGTGGCATAACGAGTTCCGTCACCGGGTGGGAAGCGACCAACAGATCCAGCAAACAGCAGAGACAACAGCGGCCGTAGTGGCGGTGCCTGCTAGTGGTCTAGGCCAGCCGGAGCCACGTGTGGTTGGACTAGGCTGATGACCGATTGCTCCGTATGCATTTCGTATCAGCAACAGCGGGCACTGAGAGACAGGAGGTTGGTTGGTTGTAGTAGGCCGATCGAGCAGTGGACAATCAGGCACGCAGACAGACAGAGAGACAGAGAGGGATAGAAAAACTGCCAGACGACGACGACAAACACAGCAAGCCACAGTTGATGTCACCATCAAACGTCTAGGGGGCATTCGCATCGTTGGCTGAGTAGGTGAGTAGCTAAGCAAGTGGTCGTGTGTGTGGATGTCGCGTTTGTTCAGCGGCGGCGGCCCGCCGTTTCTGCCGATTTTTGTGTGGCTTCTGCTAGCAATGCAAATGACAGGCCTTTTTGCCAGACCGACGTCGTTTGTCGTTGGTTCGTTGGTTCACAGGCAAAAGAATAAAGACAGAAGAAGGGATAAAGGAGAAGGAGAAGCAGAAGAAGAAGAAGAGGAAGAACGCGCTGACCGACTGGCGACGGTGACATGACGGCTCCGCACACCGCAGGGAGATGGGAAAGAACGTGTCGAAAGTGAAGTTGTCGCCGCGCTCAAAGCGACTGCGGCCGCTGCTGTTTCCATCGCTTGCAAGATGATGAAGCGCGACTCCACGTCGTAATGGCTGACACGTTACGGCAACTACTGCTGCTGCTGCTGCTTCTTCTACTGTCGCTGCTGCCGCCGCCGACGCCCAGTCAGTCAACCAACCAACCAGACAGCCAGCCAGCCAGTTAGCCATAGACTCCAAAACGCGATCTTTGCGATGACGCATTCGATCGCGCTTTGCTTTCGGCGTCCCCCGCCGATGATGGTGATGATGATGATGTTGTGCTTTTGGCTCGACTCAATGCTAACGAGGAACAAGTTCTCCGACGAACGAGTTCAACTCGGAACGAACCTCGAACTGTGACTCCAGCTCAGTCCGTAACGAACGCAACACAATTTGCCTCCCCAGCCATATGCACGCAGACAGACACACGCACACACAACCTCATCACAGCAAGCAACTACGAAAAGGACATGCAGCTAGCTTACCCCATTCCTCACGCGCCGGTGTCCACGTGGCCACGCGTCCATATATATATACATATATATATACACACATGAGGGCGGATCAAAAACTTATGACACACATTTATAAAAAATAATAGTTCCCTTCAAAATAGCTCCGTCTCGCTGCAATGCATCTGCGCCACCTTCCCACCGCTCCTCGACAAATGTAAATGCGTTTTTCAGAATCGAATTGAGTTGCTCCTGCGGATTTTCCTTTATCTTCTCTATTGACTCGAAACTTTGTCCCTTCACATTTTTGTTATCCATGAAAACAAAAAAAGTCGCACGGGGTCCGGTGCAGCGAAGGGGAGATTGCGGGAACATGGAATCGAATGTTTCGTTAAATAATCCGAAATCGGCAACGATCTGTACGCCGATGCGTTGTCGTAATGAGGATCCGCGATTTGAAGTGCAGGCCTTTTGCGCCGAACGTTCTCGCGCAATCTTCCCAATAGTTCGCGCTAGTATTCGTTATAGATCGTAGGAACCAAACTTCGTAAAAGATGATTCCCTTGTAGGCGAAAAAAAGTAAACAATTCCTTAAAGTTGAATCTGCTTTGTTTGAATGTCTTCGATCGACCCTCTCCCTCTTGTAAGGACCATTGGGAGGATAGACCTTTGGTCTCGATATTGTAACCATATACTACCAGGACTTGTCTTCTGTAATCACTCTCTGAAGCATGTCTTCGATCGACTCTCTCCCTCTTGGAAGGACCATTGGGAGGATAGACCTTTGGTCTCGATATCGTAACCATATACTACCAGGACTTGTCTTCTGTAATCACTCTCTGAAGCAATCCAGGCATCTTCTGCTACCGCTTGGTTCAATTCGAACATATCCAAACGGGCGTTTATTTTCTGGAAATAAGATATTTTTGAAACGAACTTCGCTACCAGTTTTCTGACGCATAAAAAATCGGTCAAGACCTACAATTGATACATTATATATCTCCAAGCTATGCCCCTAATAGTAATTTAGCAACTGATGAGTACGATATAACGAAATTTTCAACGTTTTCTTCTGCTATTGACGCCGAAGGCTTTCCCAATCGAGGATCATTTTCGGTCTCTTTACCTCCGTCGCGAAATCGACGGTATCACGTATACACAGTGTTTCGGGACACAGGTTAATCGTCATAAGCAGTTCGACACATGTCCACCACTTGAGAACATATGAATTGGTTTTTAAACAGAAATTGATGCAGATTCATTGCTCCTCCATTTTCGGCTCCTTCGGAATCGACGAAACTCGTTCTCTTGACTTCTTTAAACCAAACTCAAACAATGCCGCCACAGATCCTGCGTGTAGCTTATGAATGGCCCTTCTACGTAAAACAAACCGAAAGACCTTGGCGGTCTCGTTCTGGTGGTAAAATTCTACATATAAGCAATCTATTCCTACTTCTCAAGTGAATGCAAGCACAAATGTCTCCTCAACAAAGAACAGCACAATTGCTATAATGCCCGCCGTTTTTCACCAGACTATCTGACCCACATAGTATTTGCTTGCAAGGAAGAACGAAGTAAGGAAGTGGAAGGCATTATAATTTGGCATAGCTCTATGCCAACATACGATGATCATTTGCAACCAACCACAATCGGACTTTCCCCGGTGTGTGAGACTCCCGGAATTCCAACTTCAGAAAGCCAAAGAAGCGTTATGCCAACAAGATTTCGCTCAACTGGTGTGCATCAAAACGAACTGTCAACTCTATTGGGCGGACACGCTTATAATATGGGCCATAGAGGAATCAAAAAAAGTAATCCGGCTCAGGCTTACTTATGACTGAACTGAGTTTAGCTCAGCGGGAGTTCTAAGTTTTTAACCAAGGAGAAAGCATCTCGATATAGTTTAATCCTATCCGGCCTAGACCTGCGTAGACGACAATCCCTCTCACTAGCAGCTGTTTCTTGAATTTTGAAAACAACGTGAAAGCAGGAAAGAACAGAGGAAGGGGCTGGAAGGTGTGTAGGCTATGTTCATTAGCAGATGAGAGTAGGTCGGCACATTCGGCACATACCGTTCGATTCTATCACTAAAATCGATTCAACACGGCTATTAATTTTCCAGTGCTAACGCTGACATCGTCTGACAACGCCCGGTACTGCTAGGATTCGTACCACTATATTACAACGTCCATATCGTTTGCATGGACCGACGGGTGTAAGCATGCTTTAGAAAAGAGTGTAGGCTGGTAGTAAGTGTCCTGTACAGGCTCCCTTCAAGCTAGACGTAGGAAACGGACGAGAAAATAAAAACAAGCTCCTAAACAAAAATGTGTCCGCTCGTGTTTGTCAATTAATCATCAACGATACCCACAACAATAACGACAACAACAATGACAATAATAACCACAACAACAACTTGGATGGCGGGTAACTCTTGGGCTAGCGGCCCTGGAATCGGTGGCTCAGACAGACCGAGCAAGCGCCAATGATTGAATGGACTATCCGGAAGCAACGCTGGCCAAGCGGATGAATGGCCATTGTCGGCATTGAGTCGTCGTCGTTGTTGTGGCAGCTCCTGGTCCTCTGCTGCTGCTGCTGCTACTGCCACCACGCGAGTGCCGAATAGGAAAAACGAGCACCTATACCATGACATAGTTCGGTCGCTCGTTCGTTGTTCGTTGATTGGTTCGTTAATTCAGTTCGATCATCGAGGAAGTAAAATGGAAACGGGACAACGACTAACAGCCCGACAGACGCGCGTTCAACTTGCAGGAAGTTCAACCTGCTGGGATAATTGCAGTTCGTTGTGTGGGCTGTGCCCCCCAACGGTGCTGGCATAACGGCTAGCTATAACGGCAGCCGAGCTGCAACGAGCAAGCAAATGGGACACGTCGTCATTGTGAACTATTGCGGCCACAGAGACCAGTCAGCCAGCCAGCATTTGACTCATGATGTTGTTGTTGTCAGGCTTCGGCGTCAACTACGTAATTTATATCATCATGATCACATGTCCCCGGTGGCCTCTATCCGTCTAGTCCAACAAGCTTATCATGTCAGGGGTCCTTACATACACCTTCTCGCCCTCTCTCTCTCGCTCTCTCTTTCCCTGGCTGTTCTAACTCAGATTCACAGCGGGTGATGGATGCGGTCGTCTATAGCCGCCGTCCGTCGTCACTACTGGGGCCGGCGGTCGCTGCTTGATTACTAATCTACCCTTCTATCCTCTGAAATCCTCATGACATAACGAGATTTAAATGCTGGACCAATCGCCAATTTGGATAAACGAATGGCAAATGTGATTCACGAGATTTGGGCATATCGTCACTTTGAACTTTCACACCAGCGAGACAAAATAACAACAAAATCGATGACACTGCTGCTGCTGCACGGACTGCCGTTTCGTTCAATTTACAGTAGCACACATATACCTTCGCTTCATTATCATTATTATAACGAAGTGTTTGTTATGAAGAAGAGTAGGTCTTTCGAGCTTATGAGGACCAATAATATGTTATCACTAAACTATCAAACGTACTTGTACGAGAAAAAGTAACAAGAATAAGAAAGAATAAGAGTTAGGTCTCTTCGCTATAGGACAGCCATAATAATATTAGTAGTAGTAGTAGTAGTAGTAATAGTAGTCGTAGGACATCGAGGCCAGAGATAATTGATCGAGATCGTCACTTCGAAAACGTTCCACGAGGAAAATGCAGTTCTAGGGTGTCGGCGGCTGCCTAATATCGATCGTAACGCGCTAACAGACAGTTGCTGTTCTCTCTTTCTCTCTGTCCAGTTGCTACTGTAGTCATGTAACAGAAGGTAATGCAATGTGAACGCAATCATCATTTTTGTAGCGCGGCTGCTAGGTGCGGCTCGAATACTGTGGGTGCCAGTGTCCGGCCACCAAATTTCGGCAAGAAATGCGCACGATCGACGCCACTCGCCGCCACTGGAAGTTATTGTTGATCAATGGACAGATTCGATGTATATATATATATATATATATATATATATATATATATATAAATATAGGTTGACGCAATGGAAGGGAGACATCTGGTCGGTTCCCTATAAGTAGTAGGAGTTGTAGCAAACGTACAGGGCTGCGTGTTGAGATTGATCGCCCATGCACAGTCCGTCCGCGCGACTCACAGCGCCGGCAACAAGCCGCCGGACGACGACGAAGACGACTGATATAACTCGACTAATTTGGCGGCACAACATGCACGGGTACAACAACATACACGTCCATACTTACATACATCTGTACATATAATTAGAGTACACACTTATATAGACCGACGCCGGGTGTACACACAAACATACCTGCGACCAACTTGGCTTTGGCTATTTTGGTAGTATTCTCAGCTTTGTCGAGTATGTTCCTGACCGGTGGCGGGAGTGTGGCGACCATCTGATCGCAGTACGCGAAGATATCCTCCAGGCTCATCATCTTGACGACGGAGGGTAACGCCTTCGTTCGGTAGTAGTAGTAGTAGTGGTAGTAGTAGATTCACCAGCTTGAATTTGTACGCAGTCGTAGAAGAGGTAGGTGGTGGTGATGATGATGATTATGAACAAGCAGTAGCAGCAGCAGCAGCAGCAGAAGAACAAGAGCAAGGCCAGCACCACCCAGCCAGCCACCAGGAGGTAAGGAGAGAAGAACACACACAATGCCGAATTAGGCGTCGTATTCGCGTCGAATATATACGTCTATCGATCTATTTATCAATATATCTATATATATCTATATATACATATATATATATATATATATATATATATATATATATATATATATATATATATATAGGTTCGATATCTTTCGTTATGCATATGTAAGTGTGTATTAGGAGGTGAGTGTATCTGAGGTCGTGTGTTCCTGCTGCTAAAACGCTTGAGGGACGACGACGACGACGAAAACGACGACACAAGAAAGCATGCAGCAGCAGCAGCACGTCGCACTTACAGTCCACCTTCACAAAACGCGAACAACACTACGACGACGACGACGACAACGACAACGAGCACTGCAGCTCCGGCGGCGGCTACGACAACTACTGAACGCACGAAAACTGACTGCAAGCAAGCAGGCTGTCTGTCGGTCTGTCTGTCTGACTGACTGCAGGCTGCCGAACGAACTGACTAGTAAATTCAAAATGGCCACCTAACAACAACCACCACCCAGCCGCCAGCCGCCAGCCGTCAGCAACCACCCAACAACCAACCACCACACAGAACCACTACCTTTCTTCCGTGACTGCACGAAGGAAACAGGCAAAGATCATCGTCGCGCATTGCCGCCGCCGATGTAGCGGGCGAAGCAGACGACGCGGGCGAAAAGGAAGGCCGGGCCACCGACCGACCGGCCGGCTGGCCGACGATTTGAATTTCGACCGCCACCGCCGCTGCCGCACTCCCTCCGTCGTATAATGAATAGATAGTTAGTTCTCTTGGTCTATGCGGTCTATGAGTAGACCGACGTACTCGTTGTGTCGTGACGTCTAAACGGATGGATGAATGGAAGTTAGTTGTTGACATTGTTATGCTGTTCGGGTTGTCGAGTCGAAAATAAGACATGCACGCAATGTTGTTATACGTTGATAACGCGAGTACTGTTAGATCATGTTCAGGGCAAATAAGATTTTTCAGTCAACGCATCATTGCTCGGACACACTGTGGTTGAGTTAACGGCGTGCCAGCGTGAAACCATCCCACCAATCAAATATCTGACCCGCTAATCAATTATATAATCAATTAAATTCTGAAGACAACGCTGTGTTCTTCCTGGACTAGGAATAACACAGCGTTGTCTTCAGAATAAATTTCCTGGAAAAATCCAACGCTATTTCTATAAACAAGACGCAATATCAGCGTCTCGAGCTTCAATCGGGAGTGTGATCTCGCCGTTACACGCTTAAACTTCCGACCCAACGCATATTGGTTACGATCAATAAGTACTCAAATTGTGGGCTTGCACATTTAACTTTCAGACCACTATTTCAATAAGATCTCATTCCCCTCATTCTTCGACTAAGGTCGGATCTCACTGCCAATCGCTCTACCGAAAAGCTTCCACTTTCTTTCGGCCAATTGCGCCCACGATCGTAATTTCAAATCGAAATGAGTTATATTATTTGGCTGCACAATCATATATATATATATATATATATATAAGCGAAGGTATCAAGTTTTCCATTGGGGGAATATCCTCAACTTCAAGCCCAATGACTAGCGCTCGGAATTTTTGTTTCTACAGCACCTAGGTCTCCACCATCCAGCGTACAGAAAGCGACGCTGCGGTCGGAGGCACGCTTTAACAGTAGTCATTTTATGTATACGACAAAAAGCCCACACGTTCATTGCGTACATTTGTTACTCCCAACCCTTGAAATATAAGAAATCAGTATGTCTAAGCTAAAATCGGCAGCGGTGTCCGTTTTCGTGAGCAAGTCGTTGTTTTCACGTTTCAACAAAAATATTGTAGCACGTGTTGAAGACTAGATTATTTAGAGTTTTTGCTTTACAAGTTTTAAAAGAAACACGAGTGCTGCCGAGGCCTGTCGTACAATTTTGAATATGTTCGGATACAACTTTACCAACGTGAGGATCTGTCATTTATGGTTTTAAATGTACCGCTATGGTTATTTCGGCCTTTACGCTAAAACGTTCAAAAAGCCCCATGGTAAAGTGAAGAAGGGCTTATAGTAAGTAAATTAACAATCTCAGAAATACTTTAAAAAATTACCGGTAAATATATTGCTGTATTGTTGAGTGATGATTGTGGCGCCGTTTTCCTAACAGTACACAAATGTAAGGGTTAATATGATACTTTATAATATTCATTCTTTTTTAGTTCTGATATAGCTAGTGTTCTTAAACACGTGTATATATTAAGTGTATCTAAATGCTTCGCTAATTTCCGAGTTTCGTTGATACAGTGGTTAACCTCTCTTGTAGCATCGGATAAGCTAGAATCATTGATAATTATTGAACCGTTTTAAATCTTATATATATACGTTATTCGTCCCGCATAAAACGTGATACTATTACAATTACTTTGGTGTCTCCGTGGGGCCGGTCTTGGATAGCCTGCGAATTTAACACACACATATATACTTCGAAAGAAAGTAGTAGCTAGTACACTTGTTGTCAGCCCACCCGGACTCGATCTTTCATAATCATCATAAGATTGCTGCGTTTCCTCTTTGAATATATATATCGACTTGCGTTGCTTATGAAACTCCTCTGCAGGTTTGTCGCCATGCTTTGAGACAGCGGCGAAGCTATTCTCTCTAGAAAATTTCCGGCCCAGACCCGCCAAGAATTTAAGAATGCGACCGGTTGAAACCGGACCAGCAACCCCATAGGTTGGCCTATTTGCGTAGTGTCCCATTTTCGACGTAGGGGGTACTAGATTGTCGACAATGAGGTCACACCAGTGCTTTATAATCCTATAATAAGGAATGAGCGTTAAGGATCATCATCATCAGTTCGGCGGAGGAGATGGTAGAGAAACCGTGTCTTCCTCTGCCCAACTCGTATACGCATGGCGTTATCTTCCAGAAGCCTGTCCGTTTTGACCGAGGAAATATAATTTAACTAGGAGCCTTCTCCGGTTCTACATATCGCTCAAAGCCTGCATGTTTGGTGATTTCACTCGATCGACCTATTTAATTGATCGACCGGTGGCTTCGTTAGCTCGAGTTCTTCAAACCTCCTCGAGACATCCTCTTGCCGAACTTGTGCAATCTAAGTGTGCGCTCCATGAGCAGTACTCCGATCTGCAGGTGCGATCTGCAGTGAAGTCCTGCTGCCAGACTTGGCTTGGCCAAACTGACTTTGTCTAACAACTCAATGCCTCGGAAACGTAGAGGTAGGGACGCTGGTGTCCTCTCCTGGGTTTGTAGGCCGAGGTTGAGCGGGCTTGCGGGTGTCCATAATAACCTTGCCGTATGGTTATCTGTCTACGACTATACTCGCTGGTGCATATGTACAGGTCTACAAGCAAGTTTATTTGACAGCGAGAGAGAGTTCATCGAGGTATGTTCCGGTGACCGAGGTATGTTCCACTGGGTGACCCTTGTGGTCTGCTCTCTAGCATACATAGCTATCCACGAGCTTCAAACGCGTATTTCTTCTGAACTTCAAACTGTGGTTCCTGGACGACAGCACCCTCACAGTGGTCCAGGAACCACAATCAAAGTTAATCCCACAAATTCGATCTTTTAGGGGCGCCAATTCTCGACGACTCTAACTACATACCTTTAACTAAAAAAGTTCTGACCTGGTTCGCTTGTATTCCCGACTGCTCTGCTCTTGGACGTTCACCCAACCCTCTATGCCGAGCCTATGCCAATCTGGACGTGCTTCAATCGTTCGACGAAACCTTGCGAAGTACCCTTTAGGCTATTCAAAACGTTCAGCTTAGGCAAACCTCTAGGCAACAGGCTTCGCTAGTGAAGTCCTCGGGGGAAATCGGAGTTCGTATGGCTTTGCAAATTTCTATTTCTGCCTATTTTGGGTCTCTTAAAAACACCGCGACCCTGCTGTCAGAGATCGCACTACCGAATGCTTACTCAAGCTTCGTCGCTCAAATGGAACAAGTCGCTACTATAAAGATAAGTGGGGTCAAGGGCCTGAATGTCTATCACGCTCGGTTTTGGACTTGAAATTAGTTAAGGCAACCCACGAGGAGCTGAGCCAGGCGAGTAATATTAAGGAGCAGGCGCGTCTGAGAGCCTTGATCGATATGTGGCAAATTGCTGCAGGCTATTTCCTCACCGCAGCTGGGGACAATGCTGGACAACACTTTGCATTGCCTCTGATCTGCGTTTGAGGGAGTCAGTCTGCTTTGCACAGAATTGTGTTAGACATACCGGTAGAAGACAGTACATGTTCGTGTCTTCTACCGGTATGTCTAACACAATTATGTGCAAAGCAGACTGCTACTCATCCCTACAGTTAAAGAGCCGTTAGGACTGTCACTAAACAGCCAACTGCAACCGCATGGCCTGACTCTAGTTGCAAGGAGTGAAGACCGATGTCTCGTGCACGACGTCATCGTGTCTTCAATGCATCGTACGCTCGTCATACCGGTCGGGAAGTCAGAGCAGCCGCTTGCCTTGCCGAAAACTGCAGGCTGGCTAATTGGAGCAAAATTGGAAATGCTGCATTAATTATCAAAAATAAATATATATACCTCGCCGTTTTCCCTAATAGCGGTCAGGGGTAGCGCCACATTCGCTCAGTATATGCGTTATTCTGGTAGCTCCTATGGATAAGCGATAGATGCTCGAGATTAGAGTATGAAAATCTCTCCACGGAGGGCGCAGTTTTGCTGGGCCGAACGGCTCACCTTGTGGGACCCCTGATGTCAAAAAACTTTCGATAGTTCACCGTATGATTGCGCCGTTTTGTGCAATATGGAACACGTTCAGACGGCTGTTATGGACGAAACTGGATGCAGGCAAGGAAACGCCTAGTAAAATGTTGAGAATGAGCGGGAGCGAGTGGACGAAAAATAGTACAAACAGAAGAAGCTCGCAGACAAAAAAAAGGACGGCTTGTGCGTTCGTGCTCGACTGGGTCAGAACACGGAGGCCAGCGCACCGGACGTCCACGGGACCGTGAGACGCGCACCGAGCCATTTACGGGAGTTCGTGGATGAAGAAAGGGTCGGTCGAATTCAAAGCCTCTAAATGGGGGAGCATGTAAGATAGAAGCGGCCGTTAAGCAGCGCGGGCATAGAGCGCGTCGGTTAGCGGCAATGGCGAAGCAAGGTAAAGACATGGCACCAAATACAAGATGCCGCCAACCCAGTAGCAAAGACGCCGTAGGTCACTGGGTGCGCGGGCGGGCAAGTGATATATAAGGAGGCTTGAAAAAGAAAATTTGTCAGTAGTCGTTGGTGCGAGCCAGGCAGAGGAGATGTGTTGTTTGAGCGAGAGACTGGCTCATAAAGGTCGCCGTCCGATCGTGGGGGCGATGAACGCTACAGATTTCACTGATATTAGCCGTCTTAGCGCAACTAAATGATTTCTCGGACACAGCAACCCGTTTTTCCGTCGGAGGGCAAGTAGCCTAGCACTGAAGACAAATGCCGAATAAATTTCGTCGGCAAGGCATATAAAATAGGACGTGGGCAAACGCCCTGAAGTACACCCAAGCGTCTGTACCCTCTTGGCAATTACTGCCGTCAGAAGATCTGTTAATGCCTTTGCAAGGCAAGATCTTAACGATTTCGGAACTACTGCTTCAAATACGCGGACTTCTTTTAAGCCGGTCTGCAAATCTCTCAGTTTCATGGCGTGCGAGATTAGGACTAAGTTGCTAGGGTGGGTACCAATTCCATTTGATGGCCGTTTGAATTCATGCGGTATTTTAAAACATATTATGACGCAAAAATATATTCAGGCGAGCGCTCCCTTAAATGCTTTTAGCACAAGTGCTGAGATCCACCAAAATCCGCTTGAACAGTCGTTTGAATTTGTATGGCAGCGGCAGGCCGCTCGAAGACTCCCGACCGTTACGCGAGTCTTCGTTGAACTTTAAATGAAATTGGCTCTTTGGTTCTCTATCGCACGGCCACACACGATGCATTAAAATGACCAACAAATTCTACCCATCGCTCATATTTGCCACTATTTGGCTTTATCTGTTTGCATTCGCTGGGCAAGCAGGGCCACTTAGAGCTCCGCGTGCATATACGCTCTTCCGGACGCCGAAAGCGCCATTTCGGAGAGCCAGATGACTAAGTACCAACGAAAATGTTACAAATATTCCAAACGCGTATTTTGTCAGCGTTTTATTCCCATTTACACATTTTATGCAAAAATGTAATTAATATACCTTTAAACATTTATTAGTAGACGGTGTTCTAATCAGCCCCCTGTGACGCAGTCTACGCAGTTGGTTGTACGAGTTCCGCTGGTGCAATGAGCTTATTTAACCTCGTTTTTTGTTAAACTAGGGGTACTGTTAAAAATAGAGTCAACAATAAACTCATGCGTAGGGAATTAACGTAGAGTTATATAGACAGTCATCACCTTTATTTGCCCCGCAGACACACACACACGTATATATATATATATATTTATATCGACTGACCAGCGCATTGCGTATCGCTCGCTAGCCGAATTAATAAGTAGAGTTCTGCCCAGTTTTCGCCATCAACGATGTCGTACTTCGTGCTCTGCAGAGCGCCCAGATCCCTTCAGTGAAAGAGCCCCTTGGCATGTGCGTCATCAGCCTCCTTCGCCCAGATGGAAACAGTAGTCGTTTATAGTTTACGTCTGTGTTTGCGTTTATCCTTACGTTTACCATTGACCGTTCATGTTGGCTTATGGCTGAGGATCAGTAGCTGGCATACGTATGCCCATTCTACCTAAATCGACTAGGAAGAGACCCAGTCAGAGATAGCCGTACAAACACATGACTCATTTGCAGCCCGATCACGTCCGGTCTGTAACTCAACCACTATGCTGCTGAAGGCAGCTGAGATGTGCCGACGCAGCTTTTTTAAGGGGCCAGGAACAAAAATGCATAATGCAAAGGGTGTAAAACTCTCAAACCCATAAAAAAAACCTGGTGCTCCCCTAACCTACATGACCGGGCATATATATATATATATATATATATATATATATATATATAGGAGCAACTATTAAGACACGCATCCACTGCAAAATGCCGCACCCTTATATATATATCCTCCTATAGTTGCTCCTATATATATATATATATACATATATATATATATACATAAATTTGTCGTCTGGAAAAGACGGTTCCATAAAAGAAAAAATATATATATATATATATATATATATCCATACATACGTATGTGTAAGACTGCATAGATTATTTAACTATATATGTCAGCTGTTCCGTATACTCCATTAGCTTTGGTAGGTTTACACGGTCACCAGGGACGTTATGCATACATATATACTACGTTTTCACACTCCGCGAATGGAACGTTTTCCGATGACCTCAAGGCTATATGTACCTTAAGACATAAGAGCATACGGTGATTACAAAGGACTGCAGTGACAAAGTTTGAGCACAATAAGATTCATCCGCAATCTTATGAAAGAATCAGGAGGTTTTCACTCCAACGCATTTTATGAAGTGTAGTGGGCAGTACTTTTACAGGGGCATATCAGCTGTAAAGCGAGTACTACTAAAATCAAGTATGAAAGTCGCCACTGCACCCGAATCTAAAAATTCTTCAACTTTGGAATGACTCACTCGTCCTCTGTAAGAGTATTAGTAGTTACACGTACTTGATACAACTGTGGTGGAATTACCGCTCACCACGGGTCAGGTTAATTACAAATGTAAAAGCGCCAAATATAAAAACCGTTCGTCTGTCATACCGCAAATTATATCGTGCCTCTCAGTCTCCACCTATTTTTTCGCACCGTACAACAATTTTTAGACGTTATATCTACGGCTCAGCTTCGAACGCTTGCAACAAGAATGGTCGGAACTTATATTAATTTCGCTGGCGTAGTCGAAACATCGACCGCTCACAGTCCGTAGTATCCGCAAGAGTACCAGTTGAGGTCATATGCTGCGCGGAGTGGAAGCCGGAAAACTAGCATTCGTTCAAACACGCATGGGAGAGACAAATAATGGAAAGTCGACTAACTGAGCACTCAATTCATTATCCAATTGATGAAAATTGGACACATTCATTGAGGCCAAATCCTACAAGCCGCTGTTGACTATCCTGTCAACCGTAAGCTCTTATCTATGCCGTTGCTGTCCCGAATTACCGCAATTTATGTACTAAAAGGGAAAAACATGGGCCATTTGCCTTATGAAGCTAGCTACCGCCTATTTGGCGGTTGGCTGTATAATCTTTATTATACAGCCAGTACTAAACAGCTGTGACGAAAGGGAAGTGGTGTTCGTACAACTCAACTTGTTCAATGGTGTCCGTTGGGTTTTGCCGCGCAAATTGAAAGCGGCGACCGTTGGTTGCCCGCGCAAATGAGTGGAGTTCAAATAATGGTACTCAACGACGGTGGCAGATACGACTCTTACTGTAGAAATGCAAGGCTCCGCCGAAAAAAAAACGCTCCCTGTTCTAGTAACACCTAGCCGTTCTAGGTCCTAACGAGTTCGTTTTAGCAACGGCCGTTGAAGTCGTAGGAAAATAATTCTAACTTGTTGCCAATGTAGTCGCAGCACGTTATCGTCCTTTGCTAGGCCACCGTCGCCCACCTTGTTGTCTTGTGCCAATCCGAGTTGTCGATGTCGGCGGAACGTAGTTGAAGCAAATATTCGCGGTTTAATCGAGCCAAGAGATTCCTAAGACACCGCGTTGTGCCTCTGGCTGTGCCGTGTAGATCAGAACGAGGTGGACCGTCACTGATAGACCTCATCACCTCACCCGGTGGCGGCGTGAATGAAGTCAGCAGGCGTGATCATGCGAAGCTACCCGGGCTTACCGTTGCTGATTGGCCGCAAGTCAATCACAGCCGCGATTTCGGCGATGATAGTCATTTTGATATGAAGCGGCCACAAGTACAAAAAAAACCTCCTCATCTTGACTCTCTGGGATGGAAGCGGCGCGCTTTTCTGGTCGACAACAGGTGCATGGTGGTGTCTACAAATAAAGCACTTGCTTAATGTAGCCTTAATAACCTGGCGGCCTCGCGTATTCCAAAAATGTCGTCTAAGCATAGACGGTTTGTGTCAACGAACCAAAGTGTACGTTAACGCGGTGAGTCTTGACTATCAAAAGATGCGGCTCGCCAGGTATAACGACCAGAATTAAAAACATTTAAACATTTCTAAGAAGGTTGTTTTTAATTCTATATCTTGAGCTTGAAATCTTCAATGAAACGAGGGCCGGACATATTGATGGGACATATCTAGGGTTTGACCTTCCTTCCACGGTCCTTTGTGGCGCCATGGCCGTTGACTCTAAGCGGTATATGGCTTATCATCTCAAAGAAGATTCGCTCAACTTCGAGGACCGAATCTGCAACACCACGGTAGAGAACAACTACGACTAGCGCATTAGTCCCC
This sequence comes from Dermanyssus gallinae, assembly GCA_003439945.1. Lineage (NCBI taxonomy): Eukaryota > Metazoa > Arthropoda > Arachnida > Mesostigmata > Dermanyssidae > Dermanyssus > Dermanyssus gallinae. Next base: position 19,757 of record QVRM01004241.1, read on the forward strand.
TAGACCACGCTGGCACAAATATAACGGCTGGATGACTTTCATCGGACACTTCAAGGAGCGGCACTTCTTCTTCTCGGTAAGCAACCCTAAAAAGCGGGGTTTTGACCAACGAGAATGCGGGGTGGTTCGGCGTCACGCACAAGCGGGCTGGAACGGCCGCTTCGGTCGGCAAGAATGCCGAATTACCGTGCCGTCGGCGGTTGGCTGTGTAGTCTTTATTGCTGCTATGATGAAAAGTAAGTGTTCGTACAACTGAGCTTGCTCGGGGGAGCTGCTCAGTTGGGTTTTGTCGCGCAGACTGAATGCGGCGACTGTTGGTTGCCCGTGCAAATGAATGGAGTTCAGATAATGGTACTCAACAACGGCGGTAGATACGGCTCTTACTGTAAAAGCCATAATTGAAAGACTGCAGTGTGTCATAGCTTGGCAAACACTTGTTTTATCTTTACGCTTATCAGCCGTTTCGTCAAAGTCAAAGTGCAATATCGTAAACTCATGTACCTGCCTATCTAATTTTTTTCTGCACGCATTCACCAGGTATATCTGCAGGCCGGTTTGCAGACACTTTAGGCTTGCCTTATATATATATATATATATATATATATATATATATATGTTTAACATATATTATCAGTATTAAAAGGAGGGCGAAGTTGCTTTAGCACATGCAAGTTAAAGTGCGTGTTATGCCAGAATTTTCACTGGTAACGATTAATACCATCTCACTAAGAAATTTAAGCTGATGGTGGTAACGAGAAGAGAATATGTCTATTACAATATATCACAGGTTAACCGAAAATCAGGGACGGATTGTGGGATCCCATACCTAGATGAATATACATATTATATTTATACTGTTTAATCTCTAAAATCATAACACGAAGTGTAGGCGTTCAAAAACATCGAATGTATTACTTCAGTTAGGCTTTCAAGGTCTGCTGTTGCTTTTATGCAATTTCTAAGCCGTCGTCTGCCAGAAGATCATCGACACGTTTCATTCCAGTTTTGTGTATATATATATATCTATATATCCAGTTAATTATTGATAAGGCTCAAGACTTTCTGGTAGCAATATGTTCTTGTTCCGTTTCCATATGCTGCGTCATCTGAGTCGTCTTGTTCATTATGTTCATCTTCTGCCACGTCACAGCATCGACGTCTAGATACGAACATGTTTACTGCTGTCTAAACAAAGTCGGGATTCCTACAGAAGCTAAAACAACAGTTTTCGCCATACTCCGGGGTAATAAGTTAGCAGGTCGAAGTTTGCGGAAATTCGTAATACAATATATATATATATATAGAAAGAACGAGCCAACGAGAGAACGAGCCACGGAGGATGAAGGCGGCGGGAAAGGTCAATGGACCCAAAGGCGGCTAAAAGACACCACACTTCTGATTTCACAGGGCTGCCAGCAAACGAAACGTCTTATATATGTATATATATATGCGTATATCGCTATATGTACAGAGACCATTTGAACACAATACTGTTAATTTGTTCCACCCATAATTGAATACGTAATTGTGTTTATACATGAGTGGCGGTGTATTTATGTGCATGTTTGTCACTGTGTGTATGTGTGTGTATGAGAACAGCAAAGAGAAGAAGTCACTCTTATTATAATAGGTTTCACTTCACCCCGGTTGGCACATTATCCAACTGGAGGCGAAGTCACAGGAATGACTACAGCAGAGACAATTAGTCCTAGCAATCGGCTGATTCTCTCGATAGGTTTTTACTGTTGTTGTGATAGTTATCGTCATCGAAGTGGCAACTTAAAATATTACTAATAATAATAGTAGTTCTGATCCTAGCTGGTTATTGGGGGCCGTATATGTTCTAGCTCGTTGGTTCGTTCTATCTCGCCGCTCCCAGACTTCCGCCGATCTGTTGCCATGTTGCTGTCAAGTCATGTGCCTTGACCTTTTAACGTCTACTCGGCCTGGACCTCCTCCTCCTCATCGTCGAACTCGCCGTCATCGTCAGCTGTCGCCTCCTGATATTGCTGGTATTCGGAGACCAGATCATTCATGTTGGACTCAGCCTCCGTGAACTCCATCTCGTCCATGCCCTCACCGGTGTACCAGTGGAGGAAAGCCTTTCGGCGGAACATAGCAGTAAACTGCTCCGAGATGCGTTTGAAGAGCTCTTGAATGGCAGTTGAGTTGCCGATAAAAGTGGCGGCCATTTTGAGTCCTCGCGGAGGAATATCACAGACAGCGGTCTTGACGTTATTCGGGATCCATTCGACGAAGTAAGAGGAGTTCTTGTTCTGGACGTTGAGCATCTGCTCGTCAACCTCCTTCATGGACATTCGGCCACGGAATATTGCAGCTACTGTTAGGTAGCGCCCGTGACGCGGATCGCACGCAGCCATCATGTTCTGCAATCAACGATAAAGTACCAAATGACAATAAACATTGGGACTAAAATACGTATTTAGTGGGGAAGCGCAACTAATACAATAGTAAATACAAGCATATGCATCATGTATGTATAGACAGAGAGAGAAAGACGCAGTGTAATTATTAGTATTGTACAGGCAGCTAAGCAACAAGCTATTTAATTCACACTCTTAGTTTATATTTGACTCGAGTTCTGTACAGGAATGTAAGCAATGAAGTCAATATCTATGAATGACTACCACGCCTCACAAAGCAGAGGCAAAGATTTAAGGCTGAGGAGAATGATACATATCTGGAACTGAATAGAAGCACCTACCTTCGCATCGAACATCTGTTGAGTAAGTTCGGGAACGGTGAGTGCACGATACTGCTGCGAGCCGCGAGATGTCAACGGCGCAAAGCCGGGCATGAAAAAGTGAAGACGAGGGAAAGGCACCATATTGACAGCAAGTTTTCTTAGATCGGCGTTCAGTTGACCTGGGAAGCGAAGGCAGGTTGTGACTCCGGACATCGTAGCCGACACGAGGTGGTTGAGGTCACCGTATGTAGGTGTCGTCAGTTTCAGTGTTCGGAAGCAGATGTCGTAGAGAGCTTCATTGTCGATACAAAACGTCTCATCGGTGTTCTCGACTAGCTGGTGTACAGAGAGGGTGGCGTTATAGGGCTCGACGACGGTGTCAGAGACTTTGGGCGACGGTACGACCGAAAACGTGTTCATAATGCGGTCCGGGTATTCTTCACGGATCTTCGAGATAAGAAGCGTCCCCATTCCCGACCCCGTTCCGCCGCCGAGCGAGTGCGTCAGTTGGAAGCCTTGCAGGCAGTCGCAGCCTTCGGCCTCCTTGCGCACAACATCGAGGACCGAGTCGACGAGCTCGGCGCCCTCCGTATAATGGCCCTTTGCCCAGTTATTACCCGCCCCGCTCTGACCAAATACGAAATTGTCGGGCCGGAACAGCTGTCCGAACGGACCCGATCGTACCGAGTCCATCGTCCCCGGCTCGAGGTCAACGAGCACGGCGCGCGGCACATACTTGCCTCCAGACGCCTCATTGTAGTAGACGTTGATTCGCTCCAGCTGAAGGTCCGAGTCGCCATGGTAGGCGCCGGTCGGGTCGATCCCGTGTTCGTCCGAGATCACCTCCCAGAACTGCAAGTACACAAATCAGTCGACATCAGTTTCACAGCAAGCTCACTCACAACAAATCTGACGTATGCATGTGTGTACATATTACAAACGCTCCAAATAAAACGACGCGTAAACAGAGAACACCAACGACGCTTACATCTTTTCACTATAACCAAGCACCGGGCCCGCCTTCCCACCGGCAACCTCTTTCGCTTTCTACGAAGTCATAAACAGCTATACACACGATCTAATAAAAAAATATCTATATAAAGTTATATATGTATGTGTGTATTGTTTTATTGTTTTAAGTACTTCTGGAAGATGAACGTATGCATATATATATATATATATATATATATATATAGAGCAAAAATGACTCATTTTAACGAGGACGTGCATACGGAGTTCACAGAACAGCGGGCCAGTCCGGCAATGTAGCGTATGACCATTAATAAGTTTGACAATTGGTAGACTATCAGGCTTGCCTTGGCGTGGCGTTCTTTGCTAGCGCTACCGATTGGCCCAGCCGGGTCAACCACCGTGATTAGCCGATCATGTCCTGAAAGCTATTTCTTAAAAGCAAACGTTTAGAGTGACGACAAATTCCTTCACTCTGATTTATTTTTCAATCATTAGCATGATTCAATCATTAGCACGAGCGGAGGATCCAATGTACGCCCATAATAATGGTGCAGCTCGCTCGATGCTCCTCGCGCCCGACATGGCAGTCCGCTCGTTATACGTGCACTGTCAGTGCACGAAGGTTCAAGTGGGAGGAAGTCGTATCTTAACCTAATTTGTGCCAACCCTCGTCTGGAAACGGGGCACGACCAGGAATCCATCGGAAGAGTTGACGTGAGGCGGAGATTTTACATCCGACATCTAGCTATCCCCATCCATCCAGACAGATGACACCAACACGCGCCTTGGGAAAAACGGTTGTTTCCCGTAAACGTGTACCCTGCTTTCCATTGACATTCAGTCAGCCAATTCGGTCACCCAAATGCGGAGCATTGGCCCATGTCTTCTTCTCCCCCCCCCCCCCCCCTAGGGAGGATTGAACTTTAATGCTCGTTCTATACCCCCTCCTCTCCCCTCGCGCCTCTCTCCCTGTTTCTCGCCCTCTTAAACGCGTGCTCCATTTTTGGTCACTTCATGTTTCACCTGCGCCTTGAGACGTCTGCTGCGTGGGCTCCGGCTATGGAGATGACCGCACCCAGTAGCAAAAGTGTGGCTGATATACCTCGACGAAACCAACCAACCCACCCGCGTCAGCACAGCAGTCCACATAAGGCACCCGTACACGCTTGTCTCGTCCGATACAGCCGTCTACCACACGCCTAAGTAGATGCCGCCGATGGCCTCTCCTGCTCTCCTAGGCCTAACGTCATGTATGACTCAATATAAAATGACAGCTCACGTTGCTCAATGCAGCCGGGCCGACGCTTCTCTTGCTGCGTCGCACAGTGCGCTTAAATCGGTCTTGATACCATACACAACTATTGTAATTGTGGTGATTAGAATTCTTATTATTATTATTATTATTATTATTATGGTCACTGCCACCATGAATAAGAACAGTCAGCTAAATGATGAGCTGAGCGTTGCATGACCGAGTGCAATCATATACGACTGCTAACAACAACAACACGAGCATGACGTACTAGCAGAAGCAGACAGTAAAAAACGATCGATTCAAAGTTAGTAATGGCCGCGATCAACCACATAAGGGCCCCGATCGGGTCGAGGGTGTGGTTCGGTTCCGATGACTCAGCAGCTCCAACGAGGCAACCAATGGAGGAAGCTCCGCCTCTACAAACGGACGAGTGCGATGGGCCATCAATTCGCGTCGCCCGGCCAATCGCTGAGCCATCAATAAACACGGGGCGAACTCATGGCTCGACGAACGAATCCTCCTGACCCAAACTACCACGACGCCGTATAGGCAATGAATGGCCAAGTGTAGTATCGTGTCGCTGTTGATAGACAACGCTGTCTAACAACAACCAGTTGAAGCATCCCGCCGTCGGCAATTCTAGAATTTTTGCCTATTTGCCTATCGACCTACCTACCGTAACAGCTTATGCTAGAGGGCTACCTATGTACCAATAGTGAGAGGCAAGCAATAAATGAAACCGGCCAGATACAACTACAACAGCAAAAGAGACACACCCTACATACGCCTACGACGACACGCAACGGTTCAACGGATCATCCTCGACAACCTAGTGGACTAGGTTAGGGGCGGCGCCCTCGACGGTCATAGAAATCCTACTCTAGAACGACAATCATTTCGACGGAACGGGAAGACTATCATCATCCCAGCTGCTGGAAGCAACGTGGCTGTGCACGAAACTGCTGGTTTAGCACAAACAGGCCGGATCTAGCACATACATCGGCAAGCTGTAGCCGTTGCCGCAAGTCAAAATGTCAATCGCCAGATCTGGCGACTCCGTTAGGCTGGACGCTGTTAGTTTGGTTTGGTGGGGTTGGGTTGACTAGGCTACATACCTTTGCTCCGATCTGGTTGCCGCACTGGCCGGTCTGGAGGTGGACGATTTCACGCATGTTGAGATGGCTTGCGAACAACGGACGGGGCACACGCTTCCAAATTCACCACAATCGCTGTAACGATCGCTCAACCTCGATGACGATGTGACAGCGAGCTTCGTCCCGACAAAACTAAACCGACCGCCGTGACGCAGCGACTGCCTCGCCGGGCCGCCAACACGTCCGGGCTAAAACGGCCAACGCCTGAGCTGGCGGCGTCAGCGGCCGCTAGATTTGAACGAGGCCACGCGCGCCAAGCCGTTTGTAATCCGTCAGTCACTCTCCCAGTTCCTTCCCTTTCTCCTTTACTCGCTTTGTTTCGTTAAACGCACCGCCGAACACTCATTACTCGTCTTAACTTACAGATCAAACAGGAGATAGAGATTCTATCAATACATAAATGTATTCATTCAGACTGACTGACGCGTAACGGCGTAGTCGATGGAACTGCTAGTGCGCTAGTCATGGTTGTCATCTACCGGGGTGTCGCCGGTTCGATCCCTGCTGTTGTTGGTCGAATTTTCTTTCAGCGATGCTCATTGAGAATAGATGATAAACCATGTACCGCTGAGAGTCAGCGGTCATGCTGCCACAAAGACCGTTGGGGACATTTTAGATATCTTAACATGTCCGGCCCATGCCGGTTCATTGAAGATATACCTCAGGTTAAGTACCTAACCCAATCGAATCGTATTCAACTAGAATAACTCGTACTGTAGCTGCCGCGGTGGACGGCGCGCCAGCAAGAGCAGGCGCAACCGCAGCACCAGGCCACCTTGTGTCAAAAGCCGCCACTGGGCCGGGCTTTAGCGGACCCACAGCGGGTTTGAAGAATGCACGTCTGGCAACCTGGTATTGAAAAAAATCACACGCCGTTACCGGTTTCATTACGATTCCGTGGCGACGTTCGATCCACACTAATATGCGGCAGATAGACAAGCAATCGGACACGATCGGCCATGATGACAAATTCCGTTCGCTTTAGGGCTCATCGTAGACAAAAATTGCGTTCACCAACGGTAAACGCGAGCCAACCGAACGGGGTTGGCTTCTACCGGCGTTCCTCCCCGAAGCGGTTCTGGAATTGTACCGCGAGTGCCGACAATCGCCCGATAGCCGGCTATACCCGGTCACTTTTGGCCTTCGCCAGCAGGTGTTGGCGATGGCCTCGTACGCATCCGGTGACATGAAGCCGTCATCCGAGGGGGTACGTATCAGATGAGGCCGGTCAATGACTTAAGGCCGCCGTCTCCGGGGGACTCTCCGACTCCCCCCTCACTCTACGCGGCCGGCACCAGAGAGAAAGCGAAAGAGAGAGAGAGAGAGACGGAAATAGAACAACGCGTGCTCCTTCCTAGCTAACGAACAGCCTGCAACACGTAGAGTAGTAGCATGATCGAGCTGATTAGTCGTAAACCCGCGACTGAAACTACCCCGCAATCACCCGCAACCCCTATGCGACTCCTACCGCCTTCCCGTATCCCCACCCGGAAACGTAACGGTGGCCATTACTTTGAGATTATGACTCAGATTGGGGGGGAGTTCTAGGCATCATGAACCGACTTGTCGTCGTTAGAGTTGGCTGGTCGGACAGCTACATGCCATTCCTACCCTGAACCACGCTGAACTTAACGGGCTTTTTCCAGCAGAGAAATGCGCCAGCCGAACAATCAAATCCAATAAACCAACGATGAGGAGCGAATCCAACCGCGGCAAAATTAGAATGGTATCTAAATTAAAATTATAGTACTTTGGACATTTGTAAATATACACGTGTCAATAAAAAAAGAACATCTATATCAAACATATATACATACATATACATGCAAGGAAATGTAAACATCTGTATATTATTCTTACTCATCCATTGTTAGATACAAATATGCCGGTTACACATCATATCAGAGAACTGGGATGTCGTTTTCTTGATACTCTGGCTATATATATATATGTATATATATATATATATATAAAAGGACGATCGAAAAGTTCTAGTACATTTTGCTAAACATATATTTAATCTTTCAAGGTGTTTTTGTTCCCTTCAAAATAGCTTCCGTCCGCTGCAATGCATTTGTGGCACCTTCTAAACATTTTTAAACGCGTATTTCGGAATGGAGTTGCCCCAACTAGTTTTTTCTTCAGGTTCTCTACAGTCTCGAAACACTGTCTCTTCAAATATTATATGTTTGATTAAATAGTCTGAATTCAGTAGCGACGTGTGCGCCGGTGCGTTGTCGTGATGAAGGACCCAAGAGTTGTTTGCCCGTAGTTTAGACCTCTCGCATTGGACGTGCTCACGCAATCGTCCTAAACTTTTGTGGCAGTGTTCGCTATTGGCCGTAGATCCGGGTGGCAAGAATTAGTGGAAGTTGATTCCTTTGTAGTCGAAAAATCAGTCAAAATTACTTTGGTGTTGGATCTGCTCTGTCTGAAGTTTTTCGATCGACTCTCCCCATAGAAGCACCACTGGAAGGACTGGCCATTGGTCTCGATATCGTAACCATATAAGCATAGCGGCTCGTCTCCTGTACTCACTCCCTGAAGCCAACCTGTGTCTTTGGTTCCCGTCTGAGGATTCAATTCGGTCAGCTGTTCCGGCAGGCGTTCAATTGCTGGAAATTCAACATTTTTAGAACGAACCTTGTTACCAGTCTTTTGGCACATAAACTGTCGATCAACGCTGTTATCTCCAATTTCTCAGCTATCTCTCTGGTAGTAATTCGACGATTGCTGAGTACGATATCACGAACTCTTCAACGTTTGCTTCTGCTACTGACATCATAGGCCTTCCTTAGCAGGGGGTCTCTTCGCGTTCGTTGCGAAATCGACAGTACCACGTATACACAATGTTTTGCGATACTGCTTGGTCCCCATAAACAAGCCATAGCCTTTCCAGCACGCGATTCTGGTCAGTTGCAGGTGCGGGTTAAGCCTGTTTAAGCCCATACAAGCCTGTTTAAGCCCATACAAGCCTGTTTAAGCCCATACAAGCCTGTTTAAGCCCATACAAGCCTGTTTAAGCCCATACAAGCATGTTTAAGCTCATACAAGCCCCATACTCAGCGCGTAAATGCATGCCCCCTTAACCAAAAGTAGGGCGGTTCCGCTTCCGCTTCTATTCCAATAGGATTTTGGTGTTAAGATAAAACCGGCCAGCGCCAAAAAAAATTGTTTGGAACTAGCTTAGTGTAGGCATGTTAAATTGCAATCACGGCAGTATTATCATTTTGTTTCAGTAGCAGTAACATGATCGATTGCCGCCCTCTACCCTGCAATAAAGCTCGTGCAAACGAGGTCATAGGCATCAATAGGGTTGTAGCGCAATAAACACACACATATATATAAATATATAATGTTTATTTATTTGCATTCTATGCATTAATTGGCATAGGTGGAACAGCAGGAGCAGGCATTGTATGAGTGTGTCTGCTGCGGCTTCAAAGGGGGACTGGATGAGGTGAGCGCGCACTCAGCACAATGCTCTTCTCAGCTCGGCAATTCTGGCGCGACCTCGCCATCGTCGGCCAGCCAGATCGGCGGAACGGCGGGTACGTGTTGCCTAAACTGTTTTCCACTCTGTTTCACGCTCATCGTGTTGACAGCGTCGTCTCTCTGTCTCCTCGCTGGTGATATGCCATGCTTTACTCTGTCTAGACCTCCTCTTGAGCAGTTCCTTTAATAATGGTACTGGGGGAGCCATGCAGATATAGATGCATACGCACATATACAATACCGCTGCTGTACGTGGTTATCCGACCGGACAACTAGTCTCAGCTGGTATTCACTTTTCTTCATTCATATGGGCTGCAGATACATGGTCAATGTATCTGCAATGTATCCACAGATAATGGCAATAATAATAATCATCATCATCATAATAATAGTAATAATATTTATTATTACTGTTTTAGTTTTTCTTATTTACTGTTTCTATTGTTATTATTATTTTCGTAATAATTGTAAGGTGCGAAAATTTGGTAGACGGTTTTTCCCTTGCTTACCCCATGACTCCTACAATAAAAGCGTTCTCTTTACTGACAGCCTTAGCCATAAAAACTGTAATTTGCGTTGGTTTTCTGTGACCTTTCGTTTGCGTTAGTGTGCGTCTTGACATAGAGTTAGTGTAGTGAAGTAAGCTGTTCCTTAAAGATACCATATGTTTTAATGAACAGGCCAGTTATCTTACGATGGCTTTTACGGTCTCCCTTGTAACGGGTAGGAAGATGTCCAATTTAGTTATTGTAGACGTGTACTATTTTTACGACTTCACCGTGCTGATAGTCCGCCTGACTTGATTGAAGTGCGTTGCAGTTATTATTATTTGTTTCTACCATTCAATTTATACACTTGTGAGTTGTTAACGCGTGGTAGACCCTATTCACTAGCTGAGCCCATGGCGTCTGCAATGTAAGTCCCGTTCTCTCTGCAAACATCCATGGACAGCATCTGCCACCAACGTGGTGTCTTGCGTCGATTTCTTGTGATCCCTCGAATGCGGCTTTGAGGAACAAGCAGTTTCCGTGTATATGGGTCGCAATCTCTTCATTGCTGTATGAAGTGTATGCATTATTATCATTGTTATTTATCAATATGCCCCAATAAATAGTCGTGAGGTGTGAACGCGCTGTCGAGGTGATTTCATCGTCTGTTGGCTCAGCCCATAGCGGTCAAGGTAAAAACTGCAGACAGCCAGCGACATAATCGGGCTTAAAAGCTCCGTCTCGTGTCTATCACCTGTAAGTTCCTTCCATCCGTCTTGCAATATTCTTTAGGAATTTATCAGTCCGCACGCGAATGAGGCCCAGTGATGGCAATAAGAATTTTGCAGGTTGCAGTTTTGAAAACCCTGAACTGCTGTCGCACGGCTCAATATCGGCTCTTAGATCTAAAAGTCGGTTATGGATAGACGCATAGAAACCCGTAACGATCGATCAATAAAAACTGGCATTACTCGGTCTAATATTGACGGCGAGATTATGCATAAGTCTACGCTAAAGTACAGTCGTGGACCTAGGTGCCAACAAGCGCATTATCTCTGTAATAGAAGCGTTTTTAGTCTCGAATGACTTTGAGATAAACACCAAACCCATTAAGTTCAGGCACGGGGGTTGATTGGCTGCCCTATGGCATTACGTTATGCGTTGCTGCGGAAATTAACTATTTCCCATAGGTTTGCTTTCGGGAGAAGTACACGCGAATGACGTTCACAGCGCATATAAACGAAACAGTACGAACGGTTTTTGTCTCTCGTTAAGAGAAAGGTAGGCAATGTCCGAAGACTGTCCGTTTACTCAGCTGTAAGGCTCTTCGTGTTTAAGATTGTTGCGAGTATGCTGTATGGTCTTGATAGGATATGGGACCACCTTACGCTGGCCAATTTCAACCAGTGCTTTGTTTGTCTACCCGAGCAAGGAGCCTATTTGGGTATCTCATGTTAGACTGTCCACCAGCTACTAAAACTGTCCCATTAAGGCTGAACATATCGCGTACCTAAGGAATGTTTTCTTTCGGAGTGGAATGCTAGAGTCGAGCACGCCAGGCGGGAAGTCTAGGGTTTGGACGCATTCAATGTCTTGCACCTTTGGTCTGGTCCTGGATTTAACAGCCGCCACGTAAACACCAGGTGCATGGTAATCACAACCTGGTATGTTCAATCGCCGCCTTTCACGAGGAGTATCATACAGTGCAATGTGCAATATCGGAGCATTAATCGTTCCACTAATTTTCTAGCCGGAAGTGTGAAGAAGATAAAGGATACAAAAACTACTTTATGAAGTACACGGTTCGAGTGAAATTAACAGAACTGGATTGAAAGTATTTTGGCCTATTGAAAGACAGCTTTCTTCAGCATGAAATATTTGTAGGCTTACAATTCATGATTGTTTACCCTGACATTGCAGTAATGAGACGATCAATTTATTCTGATGCATGCAAAGGAATATGTGCTTCTGCTATCAAGCCTCTTGATAACAATGTGCCTAAATTTATATTTAACCTTTACATCGTATTCAATCGGGATTGCTACATTTGCATAGTTCTCGCTAGATATTACAGATGGATATATTTATTAATATGTCCCAATAAATAGTCGTGAGGTGTGAACGCGCGGTCGAGGTGATTTCATCGTCCGTTGGCTCAGCCCATAGCGGTCAAGGTAGAAACTGCAGACAGCATATTGTGTATGCAGCGTGTTCATGGATATTATTGCTAATCTGTGAACCCTCTATGTCGCTACAGTAACTTTGAGATTCAAGTCCTCAACCGTTACCTCTCTTCTGTATATATATATATATATATATATATATATATATATATATATATATATATATATATATATATATATATATATATATATAATTGAAAACACAAAGTTGATGTACAAGTGTTTTTACATTTAATCACATATCGCCCACAATTTGTAGTCTATCGTCTGTTTAACAGGATAAACTGAACTTGGCATACGAGTACCAGGCAACTTTCTCGGATGACTTGATGCTCTACCAGCTTGGTAGATCGGTGTATAAAGTTCTGCATCGTTCTTCAGCACTTATACTCGATGCTAAATGTTCATTGGACGTCCGCTCTGAGACTATGCATTTGCGATGCGCCTCTTGCATAACCGTTACCTGGCCCCTTATACGAGGTCACTGTTATACAAATAGTCTCTAGTCTCGAGGTCACTAGTATATAATATGCCTCAATAGTCAGTCCCGTCAAGGACGAAGAGATCTTCGATAGGGAGGTTGACAAGCACCTTACGGTTGCCCTGAGTCGTGGTTCTCCAGTATGTACTCAGGAGCGCTCCGTAGCGCGGCTGCCATCTGACGCGATACCTGAAGCTGTAGCTGTTGTCCGCCAAGAATTCGAACGGAACGACCTTTCAAAGCTTCAAAATTCGCGGCACCTTTATTATTGACAACGACGCCGCCGCCGCTGCTGCTGCTGACACTTATAGCACTGCTTGGGGTAAGACCGCATTGTTGGCCGTGTCGACTATCACCGCCACTGAGGTCCTGGGTCACGCGGCTGGATGAGTGGAGCGGATCCTGTGGTTCTCCACACCTACTGGGTCCCGCCATCGATAGGGGCACATCGTCGTCGTAAAGAGCTGTATCGGTTGGAAGCCCATCATCGGACATCGCTGAATCGGTGGACTCATCAGCCATTGCCCGTTGCCGAAAGTCCTGTAGATACCGTACAAAAAGCGGAGAACATGTTCAAGAGTTTTTCCAGAAATATTTGACGGCGAAATGTTTCCTCCGTAACGACATAATGTCAATGCACACACAAAATCAATGCAATGTTGTTTATTTTTAGTGATCTTAGCTTAAATCGGCACATGATTAGAGCTCGCTCCGAAATGGGTGTTCGATTTTAGAATCGAATTCCGTGGACACAAAGCGGCCTTAACAGATTAACATACGAACTTTTAATGTAATTGTCTTCATTCTACCTAACTTACCGCTTTGGTTGAGACCGAAAAGGTTCGTTGGCTCGATAGCGTCGAGGCCGAGCGCAGCCACATCGTCCATTCCGTCGAAGAACTCACGCGGTTCTTCCTTGACTTCGACACCTTCGGGTAGAGAGCTGTCGAGCAGCTTTTGAAGAGCGTCGGCATCCAGAGACGTGTGTTCGGGACAGTGTTCGCGGCCGCGTATTCTTGGCACGATCTCTTCGCAGCCATCCTCCGCGCAGCGCTGGAAGAGCTTCTGATCCGGACAGGACAGTATGTGCGCTGGGCAGAACGACGTCAACGGTAGAAGAGTCTCCTCGCAATTGGGCGCCTTACACGTCTCACACGACGTCCTCGGCAGAGGGTACGAAACGCCGTCGGCCTGCGCCTTGCGTTTCGCCTTCATCTTGTGCTTGAGGATGGCTTCTTGCTCGTGCACCTGACGGTAGTTGATGTAGGCGATGTAGCGACGATACAGGCGTTCGTCGCGAGGATTGTTGAAGTCTTTACCAATGTGCGCCTTCTCGAACTGCTGCCGATACAGGTAGTCGCGTCGGCGCTCTTTGTACATGAACCGCAGCCGATGAAACTGCTCGAGGTAGAGCTGCTGAAGGCGAACCATTTTGTCTTTCGTGATGCGGGCAGCCTCCTCGGCCGTGAAGACGCCGGCGTGCTTCTTGAAGTCGGTCAGCTCTTCGTCGACGCTCTCGGCGTCACTGTCGCCGTCGTATATGTAGCAGTTCTGAATGAGCGCCGTTTCCTGCTCGCTGTCCGGATCGAAGAACTTGAGCGTCGACCGTGACGTTGACGCCATCTGCGCATTGTGTTCCGCTTTCTGGCAGTAGATCTCGAGCGATTCGAACACTTTGAACGGTGTCTCGTTGAGCGTCATCGGGCGCTTCGGCTTGCCGCCTTTGGTCTTATTGACATGTAGCTTGCAAAAATACTCGCGACGCTCGGTTTTGGCCGCCGGATAGCGGCATCTTCGCTGCGTGTTGGCCTGCGTAAACTGGCACTGTCTGTACGGAGAGTCACGATCCTCGAGTATGTGACGCAGGCAGTACTTTCGGCCTGCGATGCGGGGCTGCTCGCACACACGGTGCATATACGCGCAGAATTTGCGCTCCGGTATAGCCGGTTCGTGGTCATTTGAAGTTCGTCGACTACTTTTGTGCGTCATTTTGCCCTTCCACCTCTTCTCGCTGGATGCTTATCCGAACGAAGTTAATTGTCGAAACCAACGCACTCGCCGCGTTCTTCTGTGTCCGGTGACGCACAGACAGACTAATATGTCACGACACCACAAGTTGCGCTGTTATTATGCGCACGACAATTGTTTACAATCGATGTTACAACAACTGTGTATGTGTGTGTGTGTTAACCACGATAGCGTTTGGCGCCGTAGTCGTTTTGTTAATGCCACGTCGATGAAAGATGCCAGCCATTTGGTTTCGTAATATACGAAAGCGTAACGTTCTGAGAGGCCACATTAAATCCGACCGAAACGAATTCCGTTCACTTAGCACAGCCCATCCACCTTCGAACGAGTGCTTAACAACTGTGAACTGATCGAATGAAAACAACAGCCCGCTAAAGACCTCCCGGTGGCAGGTTGTCCCCGGGCGGTTCGTCGTGATTATTGATGCTGATGCTGCTGCTGCAGCTCAATCTCGGACTGTTTGTTTGTTTGCTTGTTTTTGTTACGGTGACGCGATGTACAAAACTGCCACCGCAATGCATCATACATTCATTCCTCTATTGAGGCTGCTGGCAAAATAAACGTATTGTTCGTTTGATTGAACTCTTATGAAAAACATGCACATGTTTTCTTACTTAAAGGTGCGTAGGAATATCCAATACGAATTGTAGATTGTTATTTGTTCAAGGATTGTTATTTGTACAGGTTGTTGTTTTCACACGACACTCGCCGTTATAGCTATGAGAATGTCTCGAAGTTGAGTGTTTGTTTGCCTGAGTGTATATGAGTTGGCGATGCCATTTGCGCGAAACATCGAAGTCGATCAAGTCGCGCTCACTTGTCTTTACTTCCCGCCTTCTTCTGGACGAGCTTCTAGCTCGTTTCGCAAGATTGTAACTAGCTCATTTACAATAACCGCGCTCTATTTGAAGTTTTCGGGCTGACCCTTAGCCAAGATTTAACGGAGTCCACGGAACTGTTTTTCGCATTGCTTCATAGACGGACATGCCCCATAAATACAAATGTGCAACGGCGGGGCTCGAACCCGCATCGCACCTCCTATGTGTCTCCTCCGGTTGCGAGGCGCAGACTTTAGCCACCACCACGCCACCACCGGGCACGGCACTAACCGCGCTCTAGAGCTTTGCGGCGACAGTTCTATCCGACCTTGTCGACGGATTGACCACTCCGTCCGTTCGTTCAGCGGGTTAACTTTAACCGGGCAAAGGGAGACAGAGAGATGCGTACTGGCCGCCGTGCTTAGACAGACGGTGGCCAACAGCCTAATTCGGCTTGGAAACGATAGCTGGCCTCGCTTTTTTCTGACACGTCGCCCGGTTTGAGTCTGCGGCTATTGCGCGTGACTGTGCCTTTCTTTCTGTCGGTCGGTCTGTATGTCCGGCTGTCTGTTTGGGCGTTGAGCATTGTGTTGGTGGTGCGCAGTTGTGTTGAGCCCGATTTTGAATATCGCGCGTCTCGGTTTGTTTGCGTTGTCGAGGGAGGCAGTAGTTAGTTGGTGTAGTAGTAGTGGTGGTGGTGGTGGTGGTGGTGGCGGCGGCTTTTTCGCCCCCTCTCCCTCGCTGTATCTGTCTCGCACTTTCCTATACAACCCTGCTCCTGGCGCTGTTTCGTCTGTTTGTTTGTGTGGAGTACGTGCGCGCGCGGTGGCGTGACTAGTGTCTAGTAGTGTTTTGCAGCGGCCCAGCCCATTTTTCCAGCTAGCCAGCCAGCCAGCTAGCCAACCAGCGAGAAGCTGCGCCGTGTCGTCGTTCTCTCGCCTTTACGGCGGCCCGCCCGTTCGCCCGGCTCTCAGTTCGCTCTCCCATCTTCATCAGCTGATGCTGCTGCTGCTGCTGCGGTTGTTGTTGTTGCTGCGGCCGCCGGCGCAATAACAATAACAACAACAGTGGCGGCGGCGGCACGGCGCGACCCTTTGCTTAAACTGTTGTAGTACTTGTTGTTGTTGTTGTTGCTGCTGCTGCTGCTGTTGTATCGGTTGAGTGAGTGAGTGAGTTAGCGAGAGAACGAGTGCGAGGTCGTGAATGGCAGAGAGGCCGCCTTCGTTGCAGAGTAGTAGACTATTCTCTAGACTATTCTCCGTGTCCAACGAACGGGCTTCGGCGCGACGGCAGCAGAGGAGGCTAGACGTGAACGGTTAAAAAACAACCCACCAATCATCCGCAATAGATAGTCAAACAGGCAGACAGCCCAAACAGTCGGCCAGTTTGCTGCTTGCGTGGAGCAACCGCGATAGTCTCAACAACAACAGCAACACACAAACACCAGAAGAGTACCAAGAGTGAGAAGAGGATATTCAACGATACAGCAAAAAGAGTGAGAGAGAGTGGGAAAGAGACGACGACGTCTACGTGCAGGAGGAGATCGCCCTAGCATCACACTGCTGCTGCTGCTGCTGCTGCTGCCGTGGTTGTTGTTGTTGTTGTTGTCATCATCGTTGTAATCATTATTGTTGTAGTAGTAGTGCTTTTCGTCGTTTTAATCACATTCGTTTACTACTGAGCGCTGAGCTGGCTGCCCAACAACTGCACTGATGCTACTGCCGCTTCTAGACTATTACCGGCCGCGAAGTGAGAAGAGTCTGTTTGTTGTTGTTGTTGTCCGCTGCATTGCCATGATATCGATATCGAGTGTGTGACATCAACAGCAGTGGCAGTAACAGCCGCAACAATAACAACAACGACGACGACGACGACAACTAAAACAACAACGACAAGAACAACTAAAACAACAGCAAAGGCGACATCGTAAGCAGCAACAGCATTTGCAGGCATGAGCAGTAACAACAGCAGGTCTCAGGTCTCTCAGTAGGCCGATTATAAGTGGCTTGTGAGCGCTGCGTAGTGGTTCCGACAACAACAACAATAACGACGACAACAACAACAACAACAACAGCAACAACACATTGTTCGTGCATTGTTTGCGCGCTGCGCTGAAAGCACAAGGGGCCCCTGCCAGAAACGTCGGACGGTCAACTGCTGCTGCGCTATCGCTGCCGCTGATGCTACGATTTCCACATCATTTACATCATCATCATCACCATCAAGAAGAAGAAGTTTCTTGCTGTGTTTGCTGTCCTTGAGCGTGCAGCCGCGACATCAACAGAAACACAAACAACTGGTCACTGGCGGCTGGTTGGTTGTCTTCGGCCCGCGTCCGTATCGACGTTCATTGCCATCGGTGTTGTTTTGGTCATCGCTACAGCTGCCGCCGCCGCCGAAGTTTATTGACACCGCCCCCCTACGTGAGGTGATTCGCGCCCCACCCGCTGAGTCGGGTCGAGACGAACCCCCGCCTGCTTTCCCGCCGCGTTGTTCCCAGCACAGACACACACACACACACAGAGAGAGCAGTAAGATGTTGATACTGCTGCGTGTTGTGTCCCGGGGGCACGGGAACTGCGGTGGGGTTACATCCAGGGTGGTGGCGGCAGCGGCGCTGGCCACCCCCACCACCACCACTACCCCCACCTATTCTTCTTCGTCTTCGATCGCCTCCACCTTGCGACCCTGCGCGAAATGCGGCGTTTGCTACAGCTCCACCAGTAGCTCCAGCACCACCACCACCACCAACGCAATGACCAGCAACGGACCGGGTCGCGGACTTCGGCCGTTGACGACTCATCCAGCGGCCGACCCGGAACACGCGCCGGCGCCGGCACCCCAGCTCACCGTCAAACAGGTGTACAAGAATCTGCTGCACCTCGGCAAGGACTTCCCGAAAGGCTACGAGTACTTCCGGGACCGTTGCAAGCTGGCCTTCATGAAGAACAGCGAGGTGACCGACCCCGACCAGATGGAGGTACTGCTCGCGCGAGCCGTCTACGTCACCAAGGAGCTGGAGGCGTTGTACATGCTCAAGAAGTACCGCACCCTTAAGAAGCGCTACTATGCCGACGAGCTGAAGTAGTCGGCGAGGCAGTGATATCCTCGCCGTTGTTGTTGTTGTTGTTGTTGTTGTCGTCGTTGTTGTTGATGTTATTATCGTTGTTGTCGCCGCTCGAACACAACCGACGAGAGAACAGGAACAACAAGATCATAATCACCATCAACAGCAGCAACAACAACAACAACAGTAGTAGTATAACCAGATGGGCGACGAAGGTGACAACAACAACAACAACAACTACGACCTTACCTGTTGGCATATCGACCAGCTTGTGCTCTTGGGCGCTCTCTGCATGCAGCACCGTTACGCGGCTAGTCTGCGTCGGCCTAAAGTGAGACAGTGTGTGATGTTAATGATGGACCTCGCCTTCCCCGTCCCGGCCTGTTGAATGTTGACAACAACAGCTAGTAATTTTACTTCTGTTGTTGCTGCTGCTGCTGCTGCTGCTACTGATACTTGTCACCTATCATTTTCGTTGCATTTCGTACCAAGAACAAACACTACTAGCAAGTTGTTGGTTGGTATTACTCGCGAATTCTACCACCGAAAGGCGGTCCTCCGCCTTTAGCGCGCCCGTCTGCCTGTCTGGAGATATCCTGGAGAGTTGTTCACTCGCTAACTGATTGTCGATAGGATTGCACTTGCTGGCTGGCGCTGGTACTTTTACGCGTTCGTGCATTCGTGCATCATTTGCTTAGCATGACGGCAACCGTTTGTTTAATCATGTGTGATGTGTGACTGATTCCGATCGGCGAGTACAGAAACCTGCGACAATGGAAGCAATGGAGGCCGGCCTCTTTAAAACTACACAGACAGCCGAGTTGGCGGTTTGTGTCAAGCTCAGGTGATTACTGATAGAGACGAGTATGAAGACGCGGGAGACACACCATTTCTTGTTCTACAAGCTCGATCGTCGCCAAATCGGTGCCAGAAAGACCCTTGTTCTTTAAGCGTCGAAATGAATCAGATCAAGAGGACTAAGAAATGAAATAAAAACAACAGCAACAACAACAACAACAACAAAAAAACATCAACGACAGCAATAATATTAACGAATATATGAAATTGAAAAACAAATGGAAAGCACAGTAACAACAACCCAGAATTCTTCTGAAATTTCATAGATTATTTCATAATTTTATTCCCTATGTTTCGCAGCAGGCAGTCGTGAATAGTAGAACCGTCAAAGCGGTTACTGTGCCAATACGCAACTTGATTAGGATTGCTGTTTGAGATAACATGCAGCTGTGGTTCTGGTGGTGGCATTTCATCATCAGTGAGTAGAAACTTCTAGATTTCGACCTCTCAATCGTTTTGGATAATACCTGCTGATACCCTATGGCGTAATTACGCGCATCGACGATTATATATATATATATATATATATATATAAGCACTCAACTTGCATTACGCATATATGAGCACGTCAGCAATTTGGCAAAGAGAAGGGTTTGGCGGGGGGTTTGCGCGAGCAGCGGGACGCCACCGCCGACGAAGAAAGAGTCTTGAGACTCTTAGCGTCTATGATGCTAGTAAACTCAAACCCACATCGTCATGGCCAGAGTTTGGACTCTATCAACAAGCAGCCGGATATTATGTGTATGTAGAATGAAAGCCACCGATAACGCCGGCAGGCTCATGGTTTTCATCGCAGCACCCCCTCGGCCTCCGCCTCCCTTCTCGCGTCCCGTCCACCATTTCTTGCTTCGTCGGCGTCGTTTTCGTTATGCCAGTTCTCTCATTTTTTTTTGTCTTCATTATCTTCACCACCATCACCGCTACCATCATCATCATCATCATGGTCGTCGTCGGGATGATGTTATCACCATCATTATCTGGCTGTAATGAGCCTGTTGATCTGCCGGTCGGTGGTCGTAGCCAAGCTGGTCGTCGTTGAGACTGGCGGAAGCGGCGGCGGCATTGGTGTTGCTGCTGCTGCTGCTATAGGATCACTTTGCGCACTCGTCGACGCTCAACGCCGTGCTCAAAGCCGTGCCATTCAAACCGTTCTGCTAGCGAAACACGACGCCGTTCTGTTGACGGATCTGCGTCCGCGGTCGCTGCCACCGCATCAATCACCACCATCGTCATCATTATCGTCGTCGTCACCACAGCAACAGCAGTAGCATCATCAGTACGTCAGGAATGCTTGGTACTCCAACCTGAATCCGCCGGACGGCCTAATGTGAAAACGACTTCAACTACGAATACTACTCTCGTTGTATGGTCTAACTACAACCTGTACAAACTATACGACCGTTATCCGTGCCACCGTGTCAGCTAGCGGCAGTAAGAGACTATCTTCCGCTATTTCGCGCAGCAGCAGTGACGCGTCGCACACTCACTGTAGATCAGTAAACACTCATGGACTAACCTTAAATATATATATATATATATATATATATATATATATATATACATATGATGCATTTTGTAACTGTCGATGATTGAAACTGAGCATTCAATGCTTATGCCTATTGCAACGAAATTTCGGATTGTTCCAATTTCCAAACAAATCTTATATATATATATATATATATATATATATATATATAATATTTGAGGCTCATGGTTCATTATCTGGCCAACAAACAAACACAAGGGCGAAGAAAGGCAAAAGCTCTGCTGAAAATATGCTCAATTCTGCTGTGTTAAGTAACACGATTCATTGGGCGGACGCACTGTTTGAATGCCCGGCGGCTTGGACAGCCCATCTTGGTTAAAATTGATTTAGATGCTGGGATACATCCAGATAATTATTTGCCACTGACACACAGACCCCCTTCCCCACACACACTCTGATTTATCTATACAGTATAGCTGACAATACTCGGTCGACATTGTGCTCCTGGCATCATTCGTAAGCCATCAATCACGATGGCAGCAGCGACTTGCGAGTGTTGCGAAGGCATTTCGTCATGCGGACTGATTCATTGATTGAGAGTGCTTATTGATTTTTATATTGATATTATTGTTGCTGTTGTTGTTGCTGTTGATGTTTTCTTTTTTGTTTTCATTCAGGAGCCGGTAAACAGGGAAATGAACGGCAAAGCAGTAGTATGAGGTGTTGGCGTTGAATATTGATTTATTGAGCTGGCTGTTTAACATCCCAACAGATGACGATGTTTGATGCTGGGCTAACGGCCTTAGTGATTTTCAACGGGGAGCGGCGGTGGTACGCGAAGGACTTCGTAAATCTTGTTGTATATAGCTATGTAATATAATAGCAGAGGTGGCTGAGACATTGCTTATGACGCTGGGGCAAGCGTGCCTGGGGAAAACGGAAATCGGGTGGGTGGAGTCCACCCGATTTCGGTAGAGGGGTGGGGGGGGGGGGGGGGGGGTGGCTACAACGAGTAGTTAAAGCCATTGTGGCAACTTCCATATAACCAGAGTGTCTGATATTTTGTTAGTTACTGCGCCTGACAGAGCTGGTCGAACTCTGGAAGGACGTATGCATTGGGCATGGCCTACGTAGAGGAGTGAAGTATAGAGAACGCAAATGAGTCAGTCACGAGAAGAAGGTTAACTATTGAGATTGGACATGTTGCAATAAAAATCAACTGCTCATACGTTGTATATGGTTTCCTCTTTCTTTCTCTCGAGTATACTCATTTGGAGCATATTTGTCCTACTTTGATTTCATATATATAAATGACTGCTATGCTAGTGAAGTGCAGATCTATATCTTGGCTGAGTGATATCTGGTGTCAATTCACGATTGTTTACAGGGCTCTGAGCATCTTGCCCTTTGAGGCACCGTGAGTCGTCTGTAGGCTTTCGATGTTGAAATTGAAATAATATAGTTTAAAAGAAAATCACTACTTTCATTGCATGAGATACGCTTGTGTAGCCGTTATTACACATTAGTCAGTTTTAAGTACCTTTGCCTAATTGAAAGTTAGCTAATTCTCATTCACATTTGCAAACACTTTGAAGTTTAGGAAATGTGTAGCGTCAAAGCTGAACCCGTACGCTTGGTCTTCCTTATTAGATGTCAAGCCAATCTAAACTGTGCTTTCTGATATGACGAAATGCTTCATCTTAGGTGCACCTTGTTTTGGGCTACGAGTACAGAAAGGAATTTATTGCCATTGTTCTTTCCATTAATCGTACTGTTATAAAATACCGTACGTAATTTTTCTTTACGCCACCATGCAAGGCATCTTTATTCTCAGGATATTTTACTACAACTAAAACTTAGCAGTATTGAAAAAAAAAACGAGCTCCAACTGTTATAGCATGCGATTCTTCTTTTTCGTCTTGCTATAAACTCGAATCTTGTCGTTTGGCGTGTTCCATTTTCTAGAGAATGTTCGCTGGCTCTCCGTCGCTGTTTGCACGAGCTAAGCACAATTGGCTGGATACGCGGTCTAAACGTCACTTCTATGGCTTGCATAGAATGACAATAGCAGAAGCATATTCCATGTCCACACTATAGTTACTTCAAGCTTAGAACAATTCGGCAACATGTATGTATATATATATGAAATATTGCGATTATTTATTAATAATTTACAATACATTTGCACACTCGGCAGTGCTCGCCTTGATACTATATATATATATATATATATATATATATATATATATATATATATATATATATATATATATATATATATATATATTGGTTTATTGACATCCAGGTTGAGTAAATTAAAAACATGTACATCAGATACAACTAGTGCTTCCTTCATATCACTGAATATTTTCTTATTTGCTAGTTCAGCTATTGATATGACTGAGCTGCTGGACAATGCGGCGTAGTACCTGTCACACTTGCCAGAGCACCCCGTGCGTCTGCAACACTTCTGAGGATCGTGGAATTTTTCCGTGCTGCATAACACGTGATAATCCCTGTGGGCTGCAATCGCCGTCGTTTGATGTACACTCCTATATCTGGCTGCTCGCCGGACCATGTTTGTCATCGCTACCGTAAAGCATTTTCCTATGTCTGTTTTCTTTCATTTCTCCGTTTACTCTATAGCAAAAGGCATCAAACGCTCTCGTTCTATATAAACACCATCGATTTTATAGTTCCTGTGTCCTTAGAGTATCCCGCTCTAAGATATGGACTACTCTGTTCTAACAAGACTTGGCTAACCTCGTTTCATGACGAAAATCTAACTCTAGTAACTGTAGATCTACCTCTTCTTAATTTACCGAATGTTGCTATTGGTTCTACTTTGTATATAACAAAAGAGAGAAATACTTACACTCCCGCCCTTTAACCGCGATTTAATACGCGCGGACCCGAACGGGAGTGCCCACCAGCCCGAATTGACAGGCCGGCAGATCCCCCACCCTCCCCCCTATCGAGGTTCGGAATGGGGGTACCACACTACTCCACCGTACCGATTAGACGCGTTCACCTCGCGATTCCGCGTTACACCCCGGAATATACATTCTTCCCGAAGGACGTCCGACCACTCCAGGGCAGGGGTTCCCCGCAAAATACGGGGCCAGAAGGTCCTCTCGACCGGTGGTCTGCGTTCGTGTGGCCACTTCTCACTCATTTTGCCTATTAAGCCAAGGCAGCAGGCGTCCCGGACGGTACCACCGAGTGTCACTCGTGGCGTTAACCGTCCAGCCCGGGGGTCTTCTATGCAGCACAGCCCCCCGTATTGGCAGTAGCCTTAACAGCCCTCGAATGGGCCACGACAGGATGACAATATAAATTCGTTGACACCCAAATCTATCGTATGCTTTGCCCCCCGGTTAGTTGTTAAAACACGGGAGTGTCGGTTTCGGGAGTTTGTACCGTCTGACTAACTTACAAGTGGGCCCGTGAAGGTCCCCGCATCGCGTGGTGGTCACGCCCCAGCGGACCAAGGCCGGTAAGAGAGTCATAGTTACTCCTGTTCAAATGAACAGGTACAAAACGTCGTACCAAGCAAGTCAATTAAAATTTGAATACGCCGCTTTGAAGTAACGTTGTAAGGCATCTAGGAACGCGAGTGGAGTGTTGGGCGTGTGAGTGCGCATGCGCGGGCGTTTGGGCATAACGGAAGAAAGAAGCAGGTAGTTATGTGTTTCCTTTCCATTGCAAAATTCGACGATTGAGGAGCAGCGAGGTGTTTATATATACTTGAAGACTGCTGATTGCGGAAGGTATTTAATTGGCCGATATTCATCGCCGGATGGAGACCGTATACGAGGGAGACTGTGTCCGACAAATCAGTAAGGCAGTGGAGTGCCTGTTTTCGTGAAGACCGGGAATGTTTGTGCGGTGACGCGAACCCAGGCTAGGAAAGCATGGCAATCATGGCCGAGCTCATCACAATGCGAATGTTGGCAGTGATGGCAGAGAAGAGTGTGGACAATTGTTCATGACAGGTTATGTTACCAGAAGGTGCGCGTGCAGCGGGTTCCAATAAAGCTCAGCGAACCCTGAAAGAAACTGCGTATGGGGCTTTTGCATTTTAATACCTGGTCCGGTCTCATGAAGACCCCGGTTTTTAAAGTCACCCATGGCGATGGCGAGAGTTGATGCTATCACTTCAAGCCAGAGACAAAGTAACAGCATGCAATGGAAACATGCGTCGTCACCTACGTCATCTACCGCCCGACCACTATCGCGTATATCCATAAACCACATTACCGTGGGATATTTTGTTCCAAAGTTTCTTCAAATCGTCCCTTTAAAGGTAGAGAGCATCAAAAACAAGCGGTTGCGTACGTCTCTAGTCTGAGAACAAGTCCTTCTCAAACCTTGGGTTGCGGGCTGTAATAGCGAGCCTTGCATATGCATGCAGAAGTGCATATACCGGCATATAGATAAAACAAAAAAAAATGTACTTTATTTGCACTTTATATAGGCGGGGATTTTGTCATTTTGTAAACCTGTCCTGTGAGGGTGCGTCGATACTATGAGCGCTAGGCTGCTCCCTCATTGCCCCTCCCTCCGCGTCAAAGGCGTCGAACAAATCCGTCGCCTCCGTCCATGGCATCGCCGAAGTCATCATATGGGCGACCACATCCCTGATGCGCTGGCATCTCGCAGCGGCGGGTCCTGCGCCCCTTGCTTCCCTAAAAAGGCACTCCTAACCTCGATTAGACCACTGAAGTCACACCACACACCACAGAGAGTCGCACACTGCCTGGGTTAGAGTGTGCCAAGACTTAAGAAACTCACCTGGTCCCTGTTGAGAAACCTCGTTTAGGCACCAGGGTTCGCTAAAGGACAAAGACTATTACTGAGGGCACACCACATTTATACTAGCCTGGCAAAAATCGTAGGAAAGATTGTATTGAGAATGGGCAAGTGTCGCACCCGGTTGTGCTTTGCAGGCATTGATGGCGATAACTTGGCATCAGCGCCAGCCTGTGCTGCTGCTGCTGCTGTTCTAATATCGCCGCCAGACGAAGCTCCGGAGTTTCTCGATGGCCATTCGGTGCAGTCAACACCTCAGGTACAGCCGACTTCCCCATTATCATCGCCAGTGTCACCGCCGCCCCCGCTGCAGCCGTCGTCACCTTCCTCTTCATCGATGTCCGACGATGCTCCGGCTGGGTCGGGCGAGCCAGTTGTGTTGGTCGTCCAGGAGGCTTTCGCTGAGACCACCCCGATGTCTTCGCAACCTTCGGCGTGGGCGGAGTCGCAGCAGCAGCAGCAGCCTCGTGCATCTGAGACCTCGGACACATCCTCCATAAGATCACCGCATGCGCCGCCCGTCGGGACGCCGGGAATGGTAACTGCATCCACAACGGAGCCAGCGCCTAGCCTTGCCCGTCCGGTTCTCTTCGGGAATTCTGGGGGCCCTTCGATAATGGACGTCTCGCCGTCTCACACCATCACATCAACGTCAGCGTCACCACCAGCTGCAGAAGATACGCCAGCTAGAGCAACAACAACAACAACAACGACACCCATAACTAGTAGACATCAAGCACCATCAGTGTCCTCTCCTGCATTAGTTGGTCCACCTCAGCAACAACAACAACAACAACAGCAGCATTCGGCGACAGGTGGGTGTTCAGACCTCGAGCGTCAATGCTATTATATAATCCATCAACCTATAACCTCCTAACATGTTGTTATCATGAGGCGCAAGTACGCATTTGTAACTGAAATCGTGAAAAAAGTGTGCAAATCCGCGTGACAAAGGGCGCCTTTGCACATTTGCTTGGAGTGGTAAGTGCATAATATTAATATTATTGCTATCACATATATTTTATTGGTAATTCTACGCAATTTCCAATTCCTTATTTCACCTTGATGTTTTGCTGTTGTTGTAAATAACGCATACGAGTAACTTTTAGTAGTCCTTTTTTTCTGCGGCGATCATTTTTTTTAAACTCAAAACGGGCCAATCATTTGTTTGCTCCAGGAGGTATGAGACCACATTAAACTTGTAGAACTCCAGATATTGCCACATATTTTGTGACCACATGCCACTCTTGTGATTGAGATTAACCAAAAGGGGACATGAACTGAATGACATCACAGCCAAGATAGGTGTACTTCTCAGCCACTATACCAAAATACATTCGCAGACAACTCGGATAATTCGTTTGTGTGGTATTGTCTAAGATGCAACACCTGGAGACTGAAAATAAAAACTTCATGGCACAACTTACGGAACTTGAAGGAAAGCATAGCGAGGTTGCTAAAACACACACAATACTCCTACTGCTACTACAGCTTGTTCCGAATTGTAGATATTGTATTACTGCTTAAACTTAGGGGTTATCCAACGTATTTAAACCTGGCTTACTAAACTTTGTCGCTGATACCCCTAAAACAGTTTTTTCCCAACATTACCCAGAACGACCTGCTCACTGGCTGGGGCTACATAGCTGCCTTCATCATTTTACAGAACTTCTCGGCATCGGCTCATAGTGGTCATATTTGGCGGGTGTGGAGACAGTGTGGTGGAGATGTCCTGTGACTGCAGTATTATAAGTCGTAGGTTCCATCCAGGCACGATGCCCTATAACATACCGCGACATAACATAACGTAAAATCACTTTTATTATCACATAAAGGATGTGTGGTACAATTTTCATGGTCATATATGCATTGTTTTCAGTGTACGCACTTCTGAAAAAAAACGCAACTTATCGTCAAATAGGCGAGCGTTATTTAAGTTTGCAGGCCGCCCGTTACGAAGTCACCGTGGGCCACGACTTTTGGAGTGATTAATCGCTGACTACTTACAAAGCGGTATGGGCAGCTGCCATGGATTGTTTCTGGTCTACCCCAGCCAATCCGATATACATGCTCCACACGCTGTCGCTACGTGCTAGTGAGACGGCCACGAAATAGTGATGTCGACAATCTACGGGCGTCACTTTTTTTTACTTATACATAAGTATTTAATTGTTTAGACGTATTCATGTAGTCGAGAGTAAATTCAAACGGACGAGGTTCTGAATTCACATCTATATCCTTATACGCAGGTTTCAATGTGCGTCATATGATGCTATTTTTGAATCCCTTTATGGGAGCTGGCTGTGATAAAAATGTATGGTGTATGAAGATTATCTGCCAGTGATCTTGCCAGTATTTAGTAATATACTAAATACAATTTGTTCTCACAATGGATAGCCACACAAAGGTGCGGCCACCTCAAAAACGCATCCGAACTTGACTACACCTTAAATCGAATTAATGTGTCCTTGAATATAATAATGAGTGTTTATAAAACGTTCGCCGTATAACTCTTTTGCTACACAGTTATAACCGAAGGAGAAATGGCCGCGACCCTCCTTGGAAAACCAAGTTGTTCAAAATATTGCCATGTCAAATCATAGTTTCATTAGGGATAAAAACGTACATGCAATATACTACAGGTATACGCCTTTAAATCTTAAGGGGGTCTAAGATCATATTAGCCTATTAAACAAGATTTTATAAGTTTTGACAGTGGAATACAAACCGATGTGGCTTTTAATTATGTTTCAAATGATAACGAATTCCCCTGATTCGGAAATTGCTTACCTGTAGAACTTCTTGCCTGGTCAAATCAGACATTGTTCTAATCCTAAGTATATTAAACAAGTTCATTAATATTAATAACCTATCATGCTCCACATGTGCATGACATGCCCGGACATATCGATTTCCCATTCGATTATATGAGTATATATAACTGCACAATGCTTGCACTTGGTTGTGTCTTGGCATGATATGGGTAGAGAGCGAATATTCTAGAAAAGGTATTATTCTTTGAATATTGTTTATTAGGTAGACATAATTTAATACTATTTATGTACTATGTTACCGCTTTGGAGGGAACGTGTAGTCACGGATTCTCTAACTTAGTATTAGCCCAGTTCAACAATTTGCCCCAAACAGACGCTGCATTTCCTCGTTGAATGTCAAAATTGGTGCGGATAACCAACGTCAGAGTGCTTTCTGCATTTGCTATCCTCTGCTAACCTGGAAGCATGACTTGCACTCTCCGCGTTTGCACCGTCGAAAGGTCTAATGAGTCGGTTGCAAATGCCCCCAAACAACCCGCGTCTGAGTGAAACGGTCAGGTCTTTTTCCATCGTTCCTCGATAGACCCGAGGCTCCAGTACACACGGAAGCCGGTAGATCTCAGTGCTTGACTTAGAATTAAAATAGTAGGAGTTAGATGTACTTATCTAATAAACGGAGGCTTCTTAGAATCAAATGAGTGGATATATATATATATATATATATATATATATATATATATATATATATATATATATATATACATGTATATATACATTTTTTTTTTAAAACTTAAATCGTACAGCAAAAATTAACTTGCTTTTACTAACAATGTAAGTCCGTGCTATGGATAAGATATAGATAGAAACGCACATCGTTGAATATCATTACATTGAAATTCAAATTAATATGCTACCTTGATTTAGTCCATCCTTGATTTTTATTCTGTATTGTGCTAATTTGTCATAATTCACTTAGTTATGTGTCTTATGCTGAGATCATATATTATAAAAGATTGCTATTTTTCGAATATTGTTTTTTAGGTAAGGTTAGTATAATATTATTACTATTAGTGTAATTTATTATTAAAACTACTTCTATTACATTTATTCTAAGACGACCTGCTGATTTTTATCTAACAAGCTTGATATTAAATAATAATATTGATTATAGTAATAATAATATACATCAATCTATTTAATCAGATACATAGCGGAAGACACATACCCCAGGTTTGGCACGAAGCCAGGCTTACTCGGCTATTCAAGGGCAAGAACGGTGACAACGTGGACGATCCAAATGTCTACCGGGGTATTGCATCGAAACGCACTCTTACGAAATTTGCGTTAAGTTGATTATCTCGAGAGTGTTGCCAACTATGGAAAATAATTAATGAAGGGTTGAGGTACACAGGATGCGAACCACGCACTCCAGTCGGAAGTTGAGCGGGTGTTGGCTGTGCATGGAGGTCACTTGTACGCCGTCTTTATCGATTGTGTCAAAGCTTTCGACAAAGCTCCCCGTCACTCACTAGTCGATTCATTTCGACATGGGGGTGGGTGAGTCTTTCCTACGAGTGCTCTCCAGCTTCTTTGCTGAAGACCGCCTTGAAGTAAACATAAAGGGCGAGGACACCTTGCAGCTGAGTCAAAAGTAGGGCCCCAGGGA
>QVRM01004241.1:55000-69192 GCA_003439945.1 Dermanyssus gallinae
TGTATGTATATATATATATATTTTTTTTTCGTAAGGCTAATGTCCGCGTTTTTCATGTCATAGCGCTACTTTTAATCCACTCCGGCATGTATCTTGTCTAAATTGGAAACCATGCAAACCAATTTATGAGACTGGGTCTTGAACCCAGTCCTCCCGAATGTAAGGCAAAGGCTTTGCCACTAAGCCATCTTGTTTGATGTATATATATATATATATATAGGATAAAAAAACGTCATGATGTTGATGTGATTAAGTTCGGTGCAGTGCGTTCGTCGCTCGGCGCCGTTGGCGTCGCTGCCGCCGAACTAGACCGACGTCCGGCGTCTTTCCCTTTCTCGCTTTCCCCTCCCCCCGTCTCTCTCTCTCTCTCTCTCTCTTTCTCTGTTTAGCCTCCTGTTTCTCCCCCACTCACGCCGACGTGAGTTCTGCAGCGGCGGCCGTAGACCGCGCTGTCGCGTTCATTGTTATCTTCGTCATAGTTGTAGTAGCAGTGGTAGTAGCAAGCAGTAATAGCCGTACTAGTCGTAGTTGTTATTGTTGTTGTTGTTGTTATTCGTAGTAAAAAGTAGCAGTAGAAATGGTGGCCGAAAGGCAGGAGGTGTGGTGCCAATGGCGGTGGCGGTAGTAGCGGCTAGCCCACGATAGCGTCAGCGGTAGCAGCCTACGTGAACAGCGCTTGCAACTCGGAGAACGTGACGAAAGCCACGTAGTGATCATATTCTGCTGCCCCTGCTGCTGCTGCTGCTGCTGCTGTTGTTGCTGCTGCTGCTGCTATTAGCGTTGTCATTGTTACTCATTATTCTCGTCATTGTTGTTGTTGCTACTTTTATTGTTGTTGTTGTTGTTGTTGTTGTTGTTGTTGTTAGAAGAACTGTTAAGATGCCAATCAATATTAAAAAGAGCTTGAGCACATGAGGTTGATAGTCGTCGAGTACGTAAACTCTTCGCTTTCAAACAACACTGTTTGTTTATTCCACACTACTTCCTGTCTGTTCTTCCTGTCTGTTTATTTCACACTACTCCCGCGCTAGCTGCTTGTAAGGTATGTGCACCAAGCATTCTCGACAAACGATAGGTAGGTCATTGGAGTTTGACAACTTAGTATCATCAGCCGGAATATTTGTATATCTGGCCTACCGTTAAAGTTGCCTCTGCAACCGGGTTTTCTAATTATTTGTCTAAGAAATTGCCTTTTCAAACAGAAATCAGTCGCAGATTTCAATGCAGGAATTAAAAACCTTTTTCCCTAGCTTTCCAGAAGTTCCTTTAGAAGTGTCTAGAATGGAACCGATCAATCTCATACACGTCGACAGGTTAACTCGCAAAGTTTTAGATTTTCTTTTTTTAATTTTGATGAGTCTATTATCCAAGACGTATGCGTGATAGTCATTGCACTAGGAGCTAAGCTTAGACTTCCGTAATCAAACGAAAGTAGACCAGACGGCCCAGTTCTAGCTAGGGAAGGTCATTTGGACAGAGGTAGAGTGATCGTACTGGACTCGAAGGGACTATTGGGCGCAGATTCCAACCTCTCAGTTCCAGCGGTGCTGTGGATAATTCTCACTTCACTGGATATTCATTGGCGGCAGTTTGTGAAGCAAGGTCTTGGAGGACGACCCGAAAGACGGGAGCCCACCACTTCACCTCCGCTGTCAGGCCACACGAGCCTTTATCAAGGAGGCTTTCGAAAAGCACACGCTTGCACACATCAAGGGCGTCATAGTACCTGGTCAATCTAACGGATTTGTAACGAACAAACGACTTCTATGTCCGATACGGTCCCCACTAGTTGTTGGTTGTAACTCCACACACCACAGTTTTATTGCATAATAAACGTGGAGTAAAAAATAAACAAGTCATTTACGGTTGCTATAAAAGTCTTCTTTTCGCGACTGTATGCCTTGAGAACCTCTTCTTGCACCTCAAACTGTGCGCATATCGTGATTTACATGTTCACGATTGAGTTATTAGAGAAGACGGGGCAGGTGCATTTTTTAAACGCCAAAATATCAATTGCGGGTGATTTCAACGTCTAAGACGCTTAAGGAGTGCACACAAGGGGAATAGGACAAAACATTATGCATCAGAATATTTGCTATTTCCTTTAGATCTTCTTAGATCGCAAGCTTACATTAACCACGTGCCTATACAAGTATATATTTCGTGATTTCATCACAGGCAGCTAGATCTTTCGTGTATTTTGTCGTCGGTGTTCGTGCAACAAGTACACGAGTTCTTTCGACGTCTTTGGATACAAAGTACTTCTGTGTCGTAGTTGCTATTACTCTGCTTTAACTGTTGCTATAACTGTTCTTCATCGAAATTGAGGCACTGTTGCTTTTCATGACCCCGACGCCATTGATTTAGCTTACCGGTCTTATTAGAAACGCGCGCTAATAATACTGGTATTATTTGATTATTATCATTGGACGTGTAATTAATATTAATACGAGTTATTAGACGCGATTCGGTGTAATCACAGTATGCGTCTGGTAAGACAAGTTTTTTTACCTAGGTAGGGATCTAGGGCTTTGAAATTACTCAGTGTCGCGGTGGGCGTACGTTATGGTGGGGAGTAGTTTATTTTAAAACAGTTAAAGACTGTTTTAGATTGAGTAGTTTGGTTGCCTAGCAAGGAAACTGTAGCCGCGGCTTTCGCTCGTGTACCGTCCACGTGTCTACAAAATAAACGCCTGGGCTGTCGTAGCTGTCGTCGTAATTAATCCCTGGGATGTTGTAGCATAAAATTTTATGTAATTTTAAAAATTGCACCTTTTATGCTAAACCCTACGTGTAGTGTATTGACGAGTTTGTCTTTGAAGAGGTAATAGATTGCGGTTTCAAAACCAATTAAAACATTTTTGTCATTTCGCTGTTAGTCAAGGCATGATACATGTGTCAGTTAAAATAAGACGGTCTTCGACGTCGACCTTCACCGTGAGAAGTCATATAGCTTTGTCGGGATCTTTTCATTGGTGGGCGAATACAGCCTATTGACAATTAACGAGAAATTAATCTTGTAAAGAACGTTTGTGAGTGCGACGCCTCAACGGTTCTTTGGGTCAGTTGCATCTTCTTTTCGTTTGAAGAAGGGCTGCGGATAGCTCTATCGCCACTTGCTCTGTATTTTTCTTGTCTAAGACACCCATTGCGTAGCTCTGTAAATTGTTAACATAGTAAATTGCCATGCTTCTAGAGATAGGGGCGACTTCGTATACTGCGACGTAAATTGCGACTTCGTATACGTATGTACTAAAATTTAAAAAATGATACGCTGGTTTTGATTGGAAGACTTCCTTATATCTTTCTTTGTATGAATAATTTTTTGATCTTGCTATTTGACAAAGTGTTGCTAGCGATCTGTTTTTATTGAGTGTTTCATTTCTTGACATGCCTTATCAAACGAAAGCTTATGTCTCTGGACGTTCAACTCTGCGTTTGAGTTCGTAGCCAGACGAATTGAATACATATGTTCTTTTAATTGAATACAAATGTGCTTGCTCAGCCAGCTTTAATGTTTGTTCAATGCGATGCAGTTTGAACTTGACCTGAGAGTGTTTACGTAAGCCGATGGGCTGATCCTACGCAAATTCAAATGCATGTGCCGTGGCTTATTATGACGTAGTTGGCTTGGTTTGCGTAAAAGACGTTGGCGGTTGTGCATTACATTTATTACTGTGCATACATTTATGTGTCAGTCAGAAGTGTTTTCGACGTTTTCCCGTGCCGCACCAGTGTTAAAAGAATTCTGGGCGCACACACCAATATTTATATAGTATGTGTTTACCTTGACCTCCGCGATTCCGAGAAATCCCATTTCATCTACACTATGACATCTTGCCTACGTTATCTTCTCTATTTGTCTGTTCAACTGGCTCGGGAGTGTGCGGCAGTATTTTTTTAATTCGCTCATCTAATTGGTTCCTTTGCCAGAGCTCGAGACTCCTTCTAATCCCTTTAAACATATTTGTCACAGCGTTGCAGTATATCGCCATGATAACTTTCCAATGTATTCTATAAATTCTCAAGCTATTAACACTCACAGTACTTGCGTGCAGTAGTGCCCTTTGAGCTTTCATTTCCTGGTATTCGTCCGAGTTCTGCACGTTGCATGCCTTATGGACATATTATTAATTCAACATCCGTAGCTCCGATAGGCTAATATATGTAGCACCTGGGATGCTCACTGTCGTTCAAATTCTTCAGATGTATAGCCAGCCTGTTGAAAAATCCAGAGAGGATATTTCAGAGCAACTCAGTATTAGCTCCGCCAAATACTCGGGTGCCGTTCAGGAAGGCGCACACATACACCCTTTTACGTTTCCTGGTGCTATTTCTGTCAACTATGTCTGCATGAATATGTTATCGTTCCGTCGGTCTGAACTCAATATTTGCACTTCCAAAGGATTTTGTTCTCTTTTTTCTTCTTTTTCTTTTAATGAATCTTTAACTCTGGTTGTAATATATATATATATATATATATATATATATATATATATATATATATATATATATATATATATATAATATTATATATATATATATATATATATATATATATATATATATAGCCAGATTGGATATAGTATTAGGTTTTGCAAGTGATCCTTGTTAGATGTTCCCCGTTCAGTGCTCCAACGATTATAGATCCCTTGCTCTTTAGAAGTGCGTCAAACAGTGCTACTAGGTAGTAAGTTTTCCTTTTGATGATCCTTGTTTGGGTAGATGCTGATATCGAGTATAGCGCGTCGGTGCTGCTGGACATGTTCCCAGTGGTGGAGTTTTCATTCGAGCGCTTTTGCTATACGGAACGTCGTCCTCCACTCGACCGAGCTTACTTGCGATTTGCAATACGTCTTGCTTTATCCCCGTGAAGCCCTTTAAAATAAGCAGTTTCTAACACTTCTACCACTTTCGGACATATGATCGGGGTTTTAACATAGAACTTTATGCAGATTAGTTGCTCTTCAATTTGCGGCGACCGAAATACCTTGGCGATATATATATATATATATATATATATATATATATATATATATTAGCAAATTAGCAAAGGATTACAATGAGGTCACAAAATGCTTAACACCACATGTTTTAATGTTCTTAACAAATATGTAAGAGATACACATACCACAAATGAAGTGCTAAGTAGTTCTAAAGAGCTGCTTCAGAATGCAGAGTCACTAGACGTATTTTGCACAGTAGCTGGGGAAGATGTGTTTAAAAAGGCTGGCTGCAATATTGACGTCTCATGCGACGCGAGCGCTCGTCCCACCTCGTGAGGTAGTGCAACGATTGTCGAATCGCCTGACAGCTCATTGCGTGATACTGCAAAAATGCCGGAATGGTTCGGTAATCGCTAACCGCGGTTGGTTGTTTATATTGCCTGTCCATGGCAAACATATTTGTTTTGTTTTGATTTAAATTAGTTCACGCCATTGGCGTAAAATACCTACAATATATTCAAAAAAATTGTCTGCATTTTGCTAAGAACATACATCACATACGTAAATTCTTCATTCAGCTATACATTTGAGTTTACAAATTGGCGCACCGAATCGATTTTGACACACTGGCCGACATATCACATATAGCTTTACATAGTTTACAAATACAAGTTACGTCCGGTTCGGTGAAATCTCTGTGTCTCGCTAACAACATGATGAAACCCATGAACCGCAAACTTAGTGATAAAATGTCTATTTGACCTAACCTTAAGTTTCCAACTGGTGTTTGTCATGGCTGGAGTTGTGAAAAAAGCGGATCGACTTCCTTGAACTTTGCTTTATGAGTGCCAATGAACACGAAGGATCTCCGCAACGAAAGGAGGCTTGTCGAGCAATAAGTATACAAGACGGTTACGGGTCAACGTATGGATGCCCAGAACCAACTTCAGAAATGCCGGTTTGACTCTTTCGATTGTAGCCATCTCCCGAGAAGAAACCTTCTCCCAAATTATCAGGATCTCGTAAGATGCTGACGGTGCAATCTTCAGGCTAAAGAGTTTGAGAGCTGTCTCCACTAATAACGGATTTTCAATTGCAGTGGCTGCGACTAGTGTATGTCCCTCCAGTGGTTGAAAGTGTAAGGCCAAGATATGTAAAAAATAACCACCTGCAGGTTTTTACCCTCTAGACGAAACGACAGAGTCTGCGCCCGTTCTAGAACTTTATGGCTACAGTTTTAGTCTTGTTGACTTCCAGTCCTACGTCGATAACATAGTTGCTGAGTGTTGCAGGCGCTCTCGCAATACATTACGAAATCGTCCGCATACAGAATCAGGTTCACGAATTGATGCCGTTGTTTATTGTGCGATGGGAGGTCATTTGTGAGGAGAGACAGTGAAAAAAGACCTAGATTGTCTTCTTGAGCAAATACCATGGTCTGCTCGACTCCCTCCCATTCGGTGACCCCACCATCCATGATTATCAAGTTGTTCTGCAAGATATCATTTAGGACGCCTAGAATATTCTGCGGTACTCCTTGTAGCTCCATTTCGTCAGCACGATTTTTGAGACCCGGAACTAAATGCAGCTTTAAAGTCAGCAAAGACGACGTAGATGTACCGCTTTGGTCGTCTGAGTGTCTTTTTTTCGATATCCTCTATCAGCAGCTTGCAAGCCGTCATCGTCGACCTTCCAGATTGAAACCCGTGCTGTTCTGCCGGGAGAGCATTACAGCCCTCATTGTAGAAGCTTAAGCGCCGAACGAAGATGCTAGACAAATTATTGTATATGCAGTTCTTTTTCGCGATTCCTCTTCAAGACCTTGAGTCGCGGGCGTCTCCCTTACCCTTGGGAATAACTACCATTATACACTCTCTCATGCTCTGGGTATATGACCCGGGTTTAGGCAATTTCCAGATTGTCGCTTGCAGTAAGGTGTGTCTTTGGCGGTCAGTGTCATTTCAACACTCACGGGGATGTGCCACTTTAATAGACCACCTTCTTTCAACGAGTCTTCTGGCCCAACGTAGCGTACCCCTTTCTCAATCATGTTTGTGGCAAAAACGTCAATCACTGAGGCACCCAAGGGTCCCACGAATGTTGGGGTTCTCGGATCAGTGATCATCCACAGGCTGAGTTCTTCTAGGAGCTCTAGGCATGCGATTGTGCGCGGTTGCTCGGGTTGATCAATCCTAACGTTTAAATTACTAGCGAGTACAGTAGGCTTTCTATTGACTAGGTGGCAGCATCCGACTATATTTTCCGTAAGCACTTAAGTGTTTTCCGCTATTGCAGGGCGCACATAAATAGCGATGTTATTCACTTTTTCTCCTTCAATGACGACACAATTATCCTCCATGAGGATCGTTCTCACACACCCCAGGCGGTGGTTGTAGAAAACAGCGACACCGCCGCTAGCATGACCGGTAGCGCTAACACGCGTAGCGGGACAGCATGTAATGTGATGTTTAGACGATCATCGGTTGACGGCGAGGCTTCCGTCTGGATAGAGACCGCGTGTCCGCTTCCTGGAGAGCTGCAATGATGAGGTCGGTAAGCGTCGGCTTTGGTGATAGCGAGTAGTCCTGAACAAAATCCCGTCTAAAACCCCTCTGTGTGTTGTTGTCCCGTGGCTTCGTTGCGCCAGTCCTGACATGCGAGTTGTGAGGGGGTGCTCTAGTCGCTGTCGGCGTCCCGTCACTGCAGGCGAATTCGTGTACGGCTCTGGCTGTCGATGTGTGCGCTCAGCATTCGCAACAATCATCACTGGGGTTCGTATAGTATTTTTACTACCCGGTTTTCTTTCCAGTATCAGCGCCAGACGATGCTGAATAGGAAAAGAGGCCCTTGGTCACTAGCAACCGTTGAACTCGCACTAAATTGATGTTCCATTCTGGACTCCATGCAGTCGTTGTAGCCTGCGTCGATGACTGTATGAACGGGCTGGGAATGTTCGTTAAAATACTTCTTAACATCATGGAATATTTAGTCTTCCTTGGCCTTCGACGACGGGCGGAGCGACACCGAACACTTTGTGGCAGATAAGCAAGTGCTTGTGTCCTCAGCTGTCTGAGCACTTTATCCCCGGCGACGAAAACTGTTTTCGCAGGCCCACTGGAGAGCGCCTTTGTGGTCGTTTGCAAATTCACTTGGTGGACACCCTTCGAGACTGCCGGCATTTGTAGTTGCGTTGCCGTAGATCCAACAGCACTTTGTAGCAAGTTGACTTCATCTTCAAGCCATCTGATCCGGCTTACTAGATAAGTGATATCATTCATGACTTCGCCCTGCACGTCTTATCTAGCACTGCCATCAGCTGACCGGACGTAAGACTTACACACCGAACACACCCTGTGCGGTCAACTCATCTGACGGGGCACACTCATCTGTAGTTTTGCAACTGCTGTGAAACTGTTGTCTGCATCTGTTGCATTTCAGGCATAGTCCGCCCAACGGCTCTAGTCAACGCGTACACTGTTCAGTATTGTCAGCATGCATGTCAGTATGCGGCCGCTTATTGTTTACCAACAAGTCCAAACTGTCGGAATTCTTGTTGCGAAGAGCGGAGAGACGCACCGCTTTCGTTGGTTTGGATTTTCTGTGAGGTGTGGACGGGCTACTACACAACAACGATAGACTGATTGTCGAAGTAAAAAGGCGATGGCGGCCCAAGTAATAGATATATCGTCGGAGGTACGCGTCGACTCTCTGACGTCCACTGGCATTTAGCGCAGAGCTAACGGCCTCACATATGTACAATTGATTTAACTGGGTAGCCCACTGTAAATTGGAGGAAGCCGGTTCGATCTGGCCTGGATACGAAGCAGAGTCACCAAAAGCGCGTTTTCGGTATCAGAGGTTCTTAAAAGTTCACGTACACGTCCCTACGGTTCCGCGGATTCGGCCAGATTACTTGAACGTTGTTTCGCAGCACCTTAACACGACTAGGCACAGATTTTCACCGAATTTATACGGAGCGCACAACTTCGTGGCCGGTTAAGCAAAACAGACGACAGCAATTATATGTATATAGCGACTCCTTGGCGTCCAAGGAAGGCAGACAACTCGCTTCATTTATGTGGCAAAATATTTTGCCAGCTAACCAATATTAGCCGCCGAGACGCGTGTTTTGTTTTCACTCTACTAAGACTATAACTCAGCATTGGCACAATTGTCAGCTCAAAAGGTCGCACGGCAACACGCAGTACTAGTCTCCGAACGTCATCTCTAGAAACATGGAAGATATTGGCGCTCAGCATCTTTCACTGAAAA
Organism: Dermanyssus gallinae; assembly: GCA_003439945.1. Classification (NCBI taxonomy): domain Eukaryota; kingdom Metazoa; phylum Arthropoda; class Arachnida; order Mesostigmata; family Dermanyssidae; genus Dermanyssus; species Dermanyssus gallinae. The sequence goes on from QVRM01004241.1 coordinate 64,219, forward strand.
GTTGTGTGAAGGTCGTGCCCATATGTTGGGTCCAGGCCCATATATAGGATGGAGTTTACAAGCTTCAAATGTTAGCCTCCGCAGACAATTTCAGAAACTGCGTTGATTGAGTTTTGAAATTGAGAAAAAATAGTTTTGAGTGGTTATCAAGCATTTTTATTTCAAAGGTTGGAATGCGACCCCAGTGAAAACTGAGTTAGACAAGGTGTATGGTGACTCTGCGCCATGTTTTGGCACTGTTTCCAACTGGATTAATGAGTTAAAAAGAGATCGCAGGAGCACCGAGGATGAACTACGTCTAGGACGCCCAAAAACGGCAACTGATGAGGAAAACGCGGAAAAAGGCATCGGTCGGAAAGATGATGGCTACGGTTTTTTGGGACCAACGTGAAATAATTCTGGTCGACTTCCTTGAGAGCGGTTGTCCTGTTTCACCAGGACAATGCTCCTGCACACAAGTCGCGGCAAGCATCGGCAAAACTGGCCCAATTGAGGTTCAAATTTAGTGAACAACCTTCCTATTCTCCAGACCTGGCCTCCTCTGATTATTTCCTCTTCGGACATTTAAAGAATAATCTCGATGGAAAGCGTTTTTCCAGCAATGAAGAGGTTAAGGCTGCTGTCAATGCACGCGGAATTCTACTCAAGAGGTATAAATGCTCTGAAATCTCAGTGGGAAAAGTGTATTGAGCTTCTCGGGGAGTATATCGAATAAGAAAAAAATAAAAACTAGATTTGGAAAATTCTTGGTTTTTATTTTAAGAACTTGTTGAACTACCTGTATATATTTTAAGAACTTGTTGAACTACCTGTACGAACACCAAGATAATGGGATTCAAAACTCGGAACTTGCCTGGTGCTTGCAGTTTTGAGCCAGGTGATCAGCTTGTCCAGATCTTTTGCATGTTACTTCGTTTCGGCAATATTCCGCAATGTGACCTAGCACTTGTAACATGAGACTGGCGTTCCAGCATGCATAGTGACTTTATGAGACCTGAAAGCAAGAAACACGTCAGTCGGTGGAACCCTATTAAACTGAAGCCTGAGCCTGTAAGTAGGGATTGACGTGACGGTGGATCCTGATCTCCTAATAATGTTCTCCCTTTTCGCTGAGACGACACCAACATTTTTGAAGGCAGACATAATATCTTCGTCAGTAAATCCTCTATCAACTCCGTTTATGCTGGCGCGGTGTGCATCCAAATCGCTGCATTTAGCCACCACCGGATGTCGAGAAGCGTCGTTAACTGAGCTGCCGCGTTTGCTTCATCAATGTTGTTGAACCAGACATAAATGATGCCAGCTTTCGACTCTAGTTTGGCGTTTGGGTAGAGTCTGTGCACCTCACTACACAATAGAAGTAGCCTATCAATGAACGGCTCGCTTGTAGAGACACACACCCCGTCAACAGATTTGACACCTCTTCGCGCAATAACTACACGAAAGAGGCCTTTAGGCTGACTGAATGATGGCCGGAAAGCGCCGATTTGGTCTTTCAGCTTTTGGAGACGTTTGGTAGTGTTTTTGGAGACCACCACCTTCCAATCATCGTTCACCGAATCTGTATCTTCGGTCTCATAAGCACAGTCGGTTTCAGCATTGCAGTTTGTTACAACATCATTTTCTGCGGACGGCACATCCACAGAAGCATGATCCACGACTATCCACGACGGCAGATGACTCTGTTTCATTTCCACCAGCTGACTCTTCTTTAGATGCAGTCTGCTTGTTACGAGCCAAGGCAGCTAACTTCGCTTTCCGGTATTTTGAATCGACGGTAGTCTTGAGTGTACAACTCAAGCCGGCCCTTCCCCTCTTCTCGACCACTATCTTCCCGTTAACCATTGTTCATGTGGAAGAATTTGATTTCCTGCTGACAACCGAATTTGTCAGCGACTAAATGCGGCCAGTGACACAAACGATTGTATGCAAGTAGCTGACTAGTGATGACTAGAGCCGTTGGAGAGCGCAAAGTTACTGTTTGACAGTGCAGCAAAGCGGCCGCCCCTAGCCAGAACAGCACTAAATACGCCTTTTTTTTTGTTCTGGGAGGTTTCTGGAATGCATGATGCACATGCGCCACTAGCAGCCTGCGTGACTAGTGTGAGACTCGCAAACCCACTAAACCCGGATTCCTCCCCACCCCCCCCAGGCTCGGTATTACTTTGGCATTACATCGAAGCCGTGGGAGAGGCGTCTCTGCCGTTCTCCTTCAATCAGCTCTATCCCTGACTATCATCCCGCATGTCTACCTGCGGTTGGATAGGGGGATGCAATTTTGTAATCCGTCCTGTGAGGGTGCGTCGAGACCATGAGGGCCTGTCTGTTCCCCACCCCCTCCCCCCTCCCTCGGCTCCTCGTCTCGACCACTCTCCCGAGAGACCCGCTCAAACCTCTCCCGCCTGGCCGTTTCCTTGGCTGTCTTGAGTGTCAAAACAGCGTCGAACAAGTTCGTCGCCTCCCTCCATGCCTCCGCCGAAGTCATCATATGGGAGACCACCTCCTTGATGGGTCGGCCTCTCACAGCGGTTGGTGCTGCGTCCCGTGCTTCCCTGAGAGCATCACACCGCAGAACAGTATGCTTACGTTGTCCGTTTCTCCAGAGTCGCACAGTACGCAGATATCGCTGATGGCCTTCTTGATCCTTGACAGGTAGCTCTGGAACTGGCCGTGTCCGATCAGAACCTGAGTCGTCCAGTAGGAAAGCTCCCCGTGTCGGCGGTCATACCATGCCCTGAGGTCCGGTATCAGACTCTTGGTCCAGCTCCCTGTGGTCACACCGGGTCTTACCTGCGCCCATTCCTCATGCCAGGCCGATATGGTGGCACTCCTGGCCCTGGTGAGATCCAGACCTTCGTCTAGATACATTTTACTTCGTTCAGCCACTAGGAGGTCCCATGGCAGCATTTTGGCTAGACCAGGAGAGCTTCGGTCGAGACTGTTCGATACGCCCGGCTTACCCTGATTGCCAGCGTTCGTTGGGTCGACCTTAGTGCCCCCCTATTTTTCGCCGTCCGCATTGCCATGTCCCCCCAGACTGGGGCTGCGTATAGCGCCGTTGATTCGGCCACCGAGGCCAGGAGCCTTCTTTTCACCTCAGCCACCCCACCGACCCTAGGCATGATCCGCGCCAGGTTCAGGGAGACCCTTTGGGCCTTTTCGGCCACGTACTTAACGTGTGCCGATCCGGTCAGTCCAGTGTCTAGCATGACCCCAAGGTACTTTACCTTCTTTCTGATTTCTATCGGGTGGCCCGCCATCACGAGGTTAATGCCGGTCGTCCTCTTTCTGCCTGTTAGGTACATCGCCTCCGTCTTGTCGGGTGCCAGTTTCAAGTGATGGGACTCCATCCACTCGGACACCATTGACAAGGCCTCATTAGCGGCGCTCTCCAGGGCCCTTTCGGTCCTGGCCGTTATCATGAGTGCAAGGTCATCGGCGTACGCCAACGTCTCCACCCCATACGGGAGACCTCGGATCTCGAGCACCCCGTCGTAAGCTATGTTCCTGAACACGGGTCCTAGAATCGAGCCCTGTGGGACTCCGGCAGTAACCTCGTACTCCTGCCCCCCTGCAACCAAGCCTCTGTCATCCAGGTAGGATGAAATCATTCGACGAAGGTAGAGGGAAAAGCCCTTCCTCTTCATCGCCTTCACAAGTACTTTCCAATTCATTGTGTTGAAGGCATTTTTGACATCCAGAAGGATCAGGAGCACGAATCCCCTTGTTTTAGGGGTCTTCATAGTTCTTCATAGTCACCCGCCCGTTTCAGAACCTTCTTTAGAGCCCCTAATGCGGATCTGCCCTTCCGGAAACCGTACTGGGCATCTGATAGGGCGTTCTTTTCCTGAATCTCGTCGTTTAGTCTCTTGACTATAACGTTCTCCAGGAGCTTACCCATGGCGTCAATGAGGCATATGGGCCGGTAAGCCGAAGGCCCCGTCTTCCTCCCGGGTTTGGGGATCAGAACCAGGCTTGCCCTTTTCCACAGCTCGGGAATCTCCCCTCTCTCAGAAGCTTGTTGGCAAGGTCTTGGAAGACCTTAGGCCACCTTTTGACCAGTAGCCTCGCTACCTCTGGGGGGGAATTCCGTCTAGGCCGGGCGCTTTAACCGGTTGCCAACCGATTCCGGGCTTGGTTCGACCTCCTCCAGCGTCAGCTCCGGAATGTCTTCCGGGGTAACTGAGAACTCCTTGGATTCTCTCCGCGGCTGAGCCGGAAAAAAAAACCAATTACAGTCTCCCGCAGCACAATCCGGGGGAGTTTCGGGGGAGGTCTCCGGAGTTTGGCCATAACTATTCGGTATGGCAGGCCCCATACGTCGCTCTCCACCGCGTCTATCAGCTCTTTCTCCGCTTGGGCTTCACTTTTGGCGATGATACCTCGGAGTCTCGATCGAGCAGCCTTGTACTCCGTCAATTGGGATTCAGCTCTTGCGGTCTCTCCGTCCCCGTAAAATCCCACCCGTCGTTTTCTTTGCGTTAACCAGCTGCGTGTTCTCGTGAAAATCCTATTTAGCCTAATGCAAGCCCTGCGGGCAGCTGCGATCCCTTTGTTCCTGTAGAGAGTATGCTAATTATTTGATATTCATCCCCCACCGTGTCTCCCAGTTGTTTGCAACCCTCGTCTATTTCAGCCATTAGAATCTTGGCGTCGAGTTTCCGCATCTGCCATCTCTTACTAGGGGGCTGGGGCGAGGGCCACCTCGGGGTTACTGATGGTGAAACAGATGTATCTGTGGTCACTCATGGTCTCCTCCGTCTCCCTCACCCTCCACTCTACCACCAGTGGAAAGGCCGCCTCATTGATCATTGTTAGGTCAATGAAGGCCGTCTGGCTCCCTCTGGAAAAGGTGGGGACCCTTCCGCTCATTAAGAACCATTAGACTTTTTCAGCCATCCACTCCTGTAGAGTTTGGGCCCGTCTAGTTGTGGTTCGGCTACCCCATGCTATGCTGGTGCGTTAAAATCCCCG
>QVRM01004242.1:0-86702 GCA_003439945.1 Dermanyssus gallinae
TTTTACACTCAGCACAAGCGGCCACACTGTTCGAACGCTTTCGATTACACAATTGCTGTGCCTATGCTTGACGAGTTTAGTGTATATGTATATTGTGAATAATAAGCCCAAAATCGCTTCGCGTTCCACTGGCGTATTCTGATGACCGCCGGCAATCTTCCGTTGTTCCTATGCCCTATGCGTGTGTGGTGTGTATAATTACAACGTAAGCGTGGTTACATGGCATTATGCATACGCCCTATGACTTTGTGTCCTCCGGTTAGCTCTGTATGCAACGAACATATATGGCTGGTTACAGCTTAGCTAGATACGCTCGTTATGGGGGGGTTTGGCATTGTGGCAGCAGCATCAGCACCGCCCCTCCTTCGTCGTAAGGGGAGCGGAGACTGGGTGATTGGCCGATCCTGAACGACGACAACTCTGCGCACGGGGAGCTGGCTGGCTATTCGGTGGCTCGCCGTTGTCGCTGTCCCTCGGCCACTGTTGATCCTCTTCAGAATAATTAATTTGTCGTTAATTTGCTAAATTCCTGACGTAGTGTACTAACACCGTGCACACAGAAGCAACAGCAAAGATAGTGAGTGCAGCGGAAACGAATACCACCAAGAGCAACAGGCCACCTCTCTATGCCCCTCTTTGCTTTTCCCCGTTTTCGCAGGACGATCTGGTAAGCAACCCCCCCCCCCGGGGGGAAGGGTCGATCGTCAGAAGTGGACAGCTTTTGCTCAATGCTTGGTCGCCTACGTTGCCCCTAGAACGTGTAATCCGCGTCGCTGGCGTACGGATAGTCGCGTGCGGGACATGCCTGGGGGTTGCTAGTTGGAACCATCCATTGGAAGAGCCAGGAATGTGTCGCCACTCACACGAAGGTTTAGCGTCCGTCACCCGTCAGATATTGTGTATGTGGTGCGGGATAAGCTGCCTCCTCCGCTGCTACAATTGCTGCGATATAACCGGCGCTTTACCAACGTTGCTCATGAATATTCGACCAGCGTTTGGCCTGGCAACCGCTGGACATGCTGGCATTCACTTTGTAGTGAAGTTGGCTTATAGTTACACACATACTCAGCCTATCACAATCTCTGTGCGATTGGGCTCCTGCACCTTAGCGGAAGGGAAGGGTACGCTAATGTTATATATGGTCGGGCGGAACAACGATAACCCAGAGGTGAGGCCCAGAGAATGTAGTGAACGTTTAGCGAATTCCTAAAAACAGCACATTTTTAGACACTAGTCCGCTTGTTGGTTTGAAAAGCTTCTGTTCGGCTTTGCTGTTTATGTAATCGCTGTTTTCACTGATCGGGGGGCAAGTATATTATTTATTGTTAATTTATGTAATTAATGCTAATAAAGCCAGGTTTCGAGCCGTAAGTAGTCAAGGGGCCGGAGCTTGGTTACATGCCCTACCCTGTCCACGAATAGGAACTTTCTTGGATGACGAGACGACACGCATTAGCACAGGACTGCGGCTTGGTGTTGTCCTGGTCGTTCCTCACCGATGTCGTTGTCGTTATGGTTATCTTGTGGACGTGTTGGCTCATCATGGTTTGTCATGCGTCTTAAGCGCAAGCCAAAGAGCACGCCACGCGGCTCTAAATAACACTTTCAGTCAACCACTGAGGTCTGCTGGCTTTCCGTGTATACTAGAACCTCCGGGCCTATGTCCGAGCCGACGATGTAAAAGGCCTGACGGTCTTACTCTAACCCCCTGAGGTCTGAAGGCCTGACGGTCTTACTCTAACACCCTGAGGGTGGCCGCATGCTTGTTTGGGACGCTACTGTAATCGTCATGCGACCAGGATAGCAGAGGCTAACAAATGCAGAAATACTCTGGCGTTGGTTATCCGCACAAATTTGTCCGTTGGCTTTTGAACAATGGGAGGCCCATCGTGCTTGTGTCTTTTCGGTCGTCGTTGCTTCCTTCTGCTTCGTTTGGGGTTGTGGTGGTGGTCGTATGTGCTACTAGCTTGGAATGCAGGGCATTTCACTGCATTGAAACGATCTCCCTCGGTACTGCACGCCCGATACTTTGGCCCTTTCACAGCTCACGCCTTTACAAGATGGCGGGGCTTCACGTCACGGGCGTGCCCTCTGAGCTTCCTTTCCACATTGACACTTTACAGCCATATTTCCGGGGTTCTGGCATATGTGTAACACATTGGGAATCTTAAATGTTTTTTGCTCTGCAGTTTCTGCTGTTTTTTACCTTGATAGTCCTGCGAGATTGTACTACTCTCGTCATATCTCGCGCATCCTTAAAACATCCTGGTTCTCGATGATGCGTAAAGCAGATTGATGTCTCCCAGGACCGTGTGTAACGGCGTGGTCTTGAAGGTTCGTGCGCTAGTTGTAGGTAATATCTATCAAGATGTACCCGGTATCGATCCCCGTTATTGGCCAAATGTTCTTTGGCCGGTGCTCATTAAGAATAGATGATAAACCATACCGCTGAGAGTCAGCGGCCATGCTGCCAGAAGGACTGTTGGACAAACTCTAGATATCTCAACGTGCCCGGCCCTCGGCACATTGAGGCTATATCTCAAGGAGATTCCAATTGAGTAGGATCAAAGGATGGTCTGCAATAAAGAGCGACCTTCGTAAAAATGTTCTAGAGCCGCCGACAGGAACTGCACTTTCCAAGGTTTTGTCGTATCGGATTAAAAGGTCGTCTTCTATACGTTTGGTGATCCCTCGGACTGTCGTGTCTTGTGAAGGAGTTTCTTCTGTACAGCACAGGTAGAGCTCCTTCCTAAAGTATGTGTGGTGTCGCGTCGGTGGCACCATCATTGTTCTCGCCGTGTCACAGAGAATGATATGGTTCTTCAGGACCTATATGAGGCGGTAGGCCCGTGCTTTCCTCCTAAGCTAAGGCTTGAAGTTTATCATAAGCCTTCTTATCCGAGGGTATGCTTCCGAGCAAGCATCTGGCCCTGAAACAGTTATTTTGTTGCCATGATCACCAGGTACCCTTGCGCTCTCGATACAACGATATGAACGATTAGATCGAAAGCCCGCCTGTTACGGTAGATTGTGTCACCGTTTCTAGGAGTCCTTGCTTTTTGGATGCTGGCATTAGTCTGTTGAGGTTTGCTCGAAAAACTGCTTTCTTCGTAGCCGTAGTTATTTATCACGAGACAAGTGTGGACCGGCTACTGTTCAGTGGAACCGCAAGATGATCGCTATACCTTGGTGATTGTGACTCTATGAGCACATGCCGTTGCCGTCGGTTCTTCGTTTCCCTCAAGTAGATAAAAATGTATGCATCAGATATATACATTATCTGCAATGCTAGATTAAAAGAGAATTACTCCTCGACTCCAACAGACTTAAGTTGGTTGGATCCTCTTCTACACCTATCTAAATAGCTTCTGTACTTCTTTACTTCTAGAGAGTCAATACTCCATGCGGTCCACAAGAGGTTCGGCTGCCGGTTTAGATTTTATTAGACCGCGGCTATTACAGGAATTACTATTACCTACCATAAGTAGAAAAGCTAACAACTTAGCTACTATTATAGATGAGCAAAGCTTAGGGCGGTGTTGTCAAAAGATTCAGATGCGTGATTCGCCGCCTTGGTGACCGCCCCGGTGGGCACCCTATTGGACAATTCCTCCGCCCGTATCGGGGACATTACGCTCTGTTTAGTTCTCGCTGTTCGGAACGCGTTTGCGACACGCGGTCTCAATGGCATTTTGGCGACGTCTTGGTATGCTGAGATCTCCGCGATACCCGTATATCGTAGATTTCCCAGGCTTGTGTTCAAACACCAAAAAATTCCTGATAGTCTGACTTTAACGGCGTTCGAAAACGGCAGGTCACTCATCTGGGATGCTATCGTGACTGGCTCTTTGGCACCCTATATGCGGTTTGATCCAGGTGGGGTACGCAGTCTTCCAAGCCGAGGCGGTCAAATGCCGAAGATACGTCGACGTCATAGACTCTGTGAACGGTTGCCTATGGTAACAAAATCCGCGAGCGCTTGAAACTAGCCACCGATAGTACCTAGAACATTCGCTGGGGTACAATTGCAGACCCTATTTTATAACTAGAAATAAATAAAAAATCGTCGTCCGACATATGGCCAAATATATATATATACATATATATATCAGGTTATAGCTCACTGTGCTCCTTTACCTTGTGTGTCAGTATCGCCAATCATATGGTATAGATATTAACCTCTGTTTTCATTATCTTCTCGTTCTTTTTTATCCCCAAACCCTTGTACCACTTTTCATAACGAGAACTTAAGCATTTTAATGTATGCAGTTCCGTAAGTATACCATGTTTGAATTGAAATTGATTATATATATATATATATATATATATATATATAATCTAGCGGTCTTCATCCAGTCGTGGTTGTTAGATCCGTATTATTCAGCCACGTTTGGCTGGTGGCGAAGGTAGACGACCTGGGTTACGGCTGCAGGGTAACGCGGCTGCGCTCAGTGTTGCTGTAGGTGCCGTTGTTGCTTAGACAATCGTCAGTTTCAGGAGGCTATCAAACTAAAATGGCCAGACTTCATAAAACACAGCGACAGTTTGAGCTTAAATTCCCAGTCTAACTGAACCGCGGTATTGCAAGTGCCGTCGCTGCTGCTCCTGTTGACGCAGATTTTGTAACGTTACCGCCGCGCTATATGGCTCCATTTTGTAGAAAAAGGTGACGACAGGGCGTCCCGGAAAGCCACAGTGATGGTTACCGATAACTCGACTACGTGATCACATAGCGCTACTTAATAAAATGTATCAGTATATATATATATATATATATATATAATAAGCTAATACATGCATTTCCAATGTTCTATGGCACTCCTTACGTAACAGGCTGTTGCACCCGTTCAACGGCAACGAAAACTACACAAACATAAATAACTTAATACTGTATTTCGTCGACGTTCTTCTTACACTGAACGTACGTGAGCCTGTCTGTCACACTGACGAAATAAAATGTACGACGAGCGAATCAAGGCTTATTTAGCAGCCATTAGAGGTATCTTGACGTGTGCTCCAACCTCAAAGAAAAACAGAGAAACGTGTCAAGTTTTACCACTTAGCCTCTGGTGTCCTCGCGGGGTTTGGGGTATTGTGCCATCTGGTCATCGCCCTTCGACCTCAACTCTCACACGAGGCAGAGGACGCATTATAAAACGAAAGCCAAGATTGAAAAGCGAGCGAGAAAGCGTATGTGTGCGTGCGAGAGGGGCGTGCGAGAGAAAACGACACACTAAGACCAGGCACAAGATGAACAGAGCCTTTTTTTGCTTCGAACGTAATGTGGGGTACACCTACATCTGCTGCAATTCGGGTGACATAGTTCCTCGTCACCTGCGCCCGTGTAATGTGCTCTGTTCTGTGTACGCACGGCCTGTACCGACCGCCGACAGAGTAACATCGCTGAAGTGACACCACACAGGAAGAGGCCAGTCGGAGCACTATCGGGTACCCCCATTACCCCATTATCCCCCCCCCCCCCAAGAAACCTGCTGGACGCGCCCCGCTTAGTGTGACGGCGGACACAAGGCAATGCTGGCCGGGTGACGACAACGGCTAAAAGACAATGAAGACAAGTCCACGCAAGTGATGCCAACAGGGGAGCCGCACACCGAAGTCAAAATGAACGAGGGCAAAAGAAACGTAACGCACCCCCACCCCACCGACTAGAAGCATCGACAGCCATGACAGCAGCAACGACAGCGTACATGAGAAGACTCAAGAAAAAACGCACGAGGAAGAAAAACGCCCGTTGCCGCTGCTCCCTTATCGTCCTGTAGTGATAGCGGCGCTGGGTCCCCACGGCGGTTGTTGGTTCTGCCGGTGCTGCTGGAGCGACTGCTTTTCTTGTTGTTGCTTCGGTTAATTATTAATTTCGATAGGGATAGCGGCGTGTTGCGGTTGTCGGTCGTCGTCATTACTGTCGTTGTCGTTGTTATCCGCCGACCGCGACCTAACACGCTCATCCCTGACAGCGCACCCCAACAGGAACCGAATGAACGTGGCGGGTGTGGGTCCCCTTTAGTTTTCTGCCCTGCGCCAGGCAACGTAGTCTCTCGGCTTTACTGCGGTGGCGAAGAAAAGTATTGCTGTTTTTCTCTCGCGCTTTTTCCCTCGCGCTGTCGCTGTCAATGGGATGTAGGGGGTTATGTAGTGACACCACGAACGCCTACGAACGCTTTCAGCAACAGCAACACAGCAACAGAAGTAGTGTGGCAGGCAGGGGACAGATTTTGGCGGCGACGGGACCTCTGCAGGCCTGGTGCACATAATGTGCATCCATTGTCACACATCTGTCGGACAGCCCCTAGCCGACACGCTTATCGTTTCTCTTGGTCTCTTCTTTCCCTATGGCTCAAACACATCCGTCGCGGTGCTGCCCAGCCCCAAGCCCCAGCTCCTATCCGTGGGGATGGTGGCGTTGTTGTTGCTGCTGCTGCTGCTGGAGATGATCACAGTGATAGCGGTTGTGGTGGTGGTGGCTCGGCATGTCAGAATGGGGAACTTTGTCAGTAACGCATGTCTCGTATGTCTGTGTGTGTGAGAGTGTGCGTTCTGAAACGAGTAAACGTCAACGACAAAAAGTTTGAACTGACAGATTTGCCAGCGAGCGACGTTGTTGTTTGGCCGGCTGCGAACCAGCCGCTCTTCTCGAGCGTATCGTTGCACTACGCAATTGCCGCACACACCTCAGAGCGTTTTGTTCACTACATGACACGCTCGGCCTTCGTATCGCTCCGAAACGAAAGAGGGGAGAAACGCGACAAGCATTGCCTATTACGGGAGTCACCGTCCGAGACTATGGCTGGCTTGAAATGAAGAAGAAGAATACGAAAGGACGACTTTCGTCCAGCGATGCATCTGCCGCCGTAAAGCGTACGCTGTTACTTCTTTCTCATACACTCGCATACATAACGTTGACCGAATCTGCGTGATTTTAGCTTGGCGTTCATTCGACTGCAGTTTGCTGGCAACTGCTAATCGTGTAAGTCGATAGCGTTGTACCTTGAACACGTTCCAACGCGCTATTACCAGGCAAGCCAAGCACGTAACAATGAGGCTTCTGTTGCTATACACCGGCCGCGCATGGAATGGGTCGATACGGAACGTACAATAACAACAACAACATGAGCAGGAGTAATGGCACGGCATTTCATATTACCCTGCTGCCTTGGGTAAGAGGCATAATGAGGAACTCTGTTTCCTTCGAATAGGGCGGATCGCAACTATAAGCAATGCAATCCCGCGGCGTACGCGACTTCTAATTGCATTGAGAATTTATGTCTGGACTAACACAGAGTTTTAGATTTAGTTGTTGTCTTTACGCCATATTCTTCCGTACGTTAGTTATATCACACGTATGAAGGTCGTACAACAGAAGCCTACTAAGCACAAACCAAATTCCCATATGCTACCAGACACTGCCGTCTAAGTGCTCTGGTCCGGGTGCTCTCCGACGAACCAGAGGACAGCGGCACAGAGCAAAAAGCGGTCTTGTTGACGTCAGTTAAAAACCTCGCCCTAAACGTCAACCTGCGAAGGTCTGTACACGAATACTGTGTGACTGTCGCTCAGAGAGAACAGTGTCGGCTACTTTGATAATGTACTTGGGCTTGAATTGACCCTGTTAATCTGTTTTCGCTTGTAACTGAACACAGCTTCAGCAAATGCCATCGACGGTCAACGTCGGTCAAAGGAATCGGGCGTGCAGAGCTCGCCGATGTACGCAATGAACGCAATGATTTACGGCACACAGTATTCTACTAGTCAACGATGTCGTACAATAGAAAGAGATCAAACGTAAACGTCTGATTCAGATAGGAGCAAAAATATCGGACCCGATAATGCGATAAGCGACATATGCAATCAGACGCTTTCACAGCCGCTAAAACACTCATGCCTTTTTGTGACTTGTATAGACTTATGCTCTAATACCGTGGCACTTGTTTAATAAACATTAGCGGGGAGGGGTTCCAGGAAAAATGAAACCCTCTCTGTATGTGAGTTGAACATGTGAACTAGATTATATCGCAACACCTTCCTTCTTCCACCCTACGGACTATCTTTAGTTTGCTGTTGTAGTTAGGCTGTCAACAAATATATTCGTGTAGAAATTAGCAGCATCTGTACTAACAAGCGCAAAGCTGCCAATCAGACAGGCACCTGACGCATACAATATCTTAAGAATCAACTTCGTATACGGATCGTATTGCTCGCTGTTGCTTCTGCTCGCATATATATATATATATATATATATATATATATCTTTGTAGGTATGTGTTCATCAGAATCACAATTACAAGCATTGCTGGTGTAACTCTGTAAACACAAATCGTAAAGACAAGCAACGATTAAAACGTACAACGATTGACGATTGCCTATGCTGAGACAGACGGGACCGACGAAGACGATATCAACGACACCACCATTGGCCGTGAGCTTTTCACGCTGAAAAAGTGCTGAAATCGGCTTGTAGACGTCGCGCGGCGCAACGCAATGCTCCGACTTCCATCGAACCGTTCGGTGATGCCGCGCTGGCTTAACGCCTTTCTCGACGACTCCTATCGTCGACGCACTGTTGTTTGTTATCAGCAATAAGTCGGTAGAAGCCATAACAACAACAACAACAACAACAACAACAACAAAAACAACAACAGTGGCAGCAGAAACAGCACCAATTATGGCAATGATAGTAAAGACGACAACAAGTACAACCGTAATAAAACTACCGATGATCATAGCTTGTAAGAGACTGCTCAGCTTTATTATTGTGTGTGGTGAATGTCGTAAATTCAGTTCGGTTATCGGCTAAGTGCGCTTAAGTAGAAGTCAATGCAAATAAAACGCTCCCACAATAGCTTTGTGCAGATAAGCTATTTCGCGCAAACGAGAGCAACGATATTATTATTATTATTATTATTATTATTATTATTATTATTACTATTTATTCAATTTTTCGGTGTTTCCCTACAATTGTGGGATCTAAACGTGTACCCGCCTAGGCTCACCCCCGCTCCTCAATCCATAGAGCCGATTATTATTATTATTATTATTATAACGTAACAATTCTGAAGTGTGAATGTGTGCTCCTTGCCTTCTCCTAGCTCCTAATTATTATTCCATGGAACCGACAATACCGTCGGCGTTTCCTCGGCACACTGCAAGCGACAGCAGTTGCCGTAAAAGCTCGCCTTCGCGCCGATTGCCTGTGAGATCTGTAATCCGTCTGCCCAGCTTATTTTTATTATTATTATTATTGGGCTACCTACATGCAAAGGATCGTACTTTTATATTCAGCATAGAACGTTATGCAGTTCGGGACAAAAATCGCATTTGCTTTGGCCATATTTTGTTCGAATGATAATTAAGTCAATTTTAAAACACAGCCAGAAAAATTGACATTAAAATGTTCGTTTTTAATGTATATTATATATTTAAGAATGATAGGCCGAATATTAGATATATCACCAATAAAAGCTACTATATTTTTAAGACAAATATGATACATGTAACAGCCGGCCTTTCCATTCTGGTGATAACTCGTCATTTTAACATTTCTAATATACGTCCGATAAGATTCGGGTTGGGAGAGCATACTGGCCATTTCATTAAGCTAATTCTCTTCTGCGAGGTACCCCCGCAGATATTAGGTAAGTCAAAAAGTTCGTCGGCTTTTTTACCCGATTTTAAAGAGCCTTAATTATGCAGACAACAGTATTTTTATTCAATGATATATTGACGTTTTGTTCGATAACCTTCGTCCATCGCTTCGGTAGATCCATGATTCCTTTCTCCCAGAACGTCTTGTCCTTTTCGTCGAAATACTGAGTGAAGTGATTTTTATAGCCTCCAAAGATTCAAATGTTGTGCCATCAAGGGAGTTCTGGAGAGACCTGAACAAGTGATAATCAGATGGTGCGAGGTCGGGACTATAAGCTGGGTGCGGCAGCACATCCCAGTCAAACTCCGCCAATATTTGCCGGGTGGCCAAACTTTTGTGTGGTGTCGCCTTATCATGTTGAAAAGTGACGACCCACCTGTTTGACAATTCTGGGCGCTTCGTTGCTACTGCAGCCTTCAAATCTTCGAATTCTCTGCAGTAGACGACGGAGTTGATCGTCTGACCCATTAGAAGCAGCTCAAAATACACGACGCCCTTACAGTCCCACTAGCAGCACAGCATAACCTTCTTCTGATGAATTTCGGGTTTAGGGATAGCTGCGGCCTGAGAACCTCTGGGGACCCAACTTCTTTTCTGTGTTACGTTTCTGTAGAGTATCCGTTTTTCATCGCCGGTTATCAATCTCCTCAGAAATGGCTCATTCGAGTTCTTCCGGAGGAATGCGTGACAGGTATCGACTCGCCCTTCAAGCTGCCTATCATTGAGGTCGTGTGGTAGCCAGATATTCCGCTTGCACGAGAAACCTGCATCATGGCGGCGATTCCAAACGGTTCTGTGGGAGACTCCCGTTACATCTTCAATTTTTTTTATGGTCAAACCTGGGTTCGAAGTAACCAGGCTTATGACTTCGTCGGTCCCCACAACATTGGGTCGTCCTGACCTCGGTTCATCTTCGAGATTGAAGTTTCCAGCTTTGAAACGGGCGAATCGCTTTTCGACTGCGGATTTGTGTACTGCGTTTTCGCCGTAGACTGCGAACAACATAATGTGTCGAAAATGCGTATTTTTGTCCTCCATTGCAAACAGCTGCCAATTCCGCATACGAAACGGTAAAGTTGGAACCGGTATACCGTCGCGCCGCCACGGGTCTGCTCCTGAATGTAAACACCCAGCCGCACTCTCAGGCGGCCTTCTGCAGAGCGCGGGAGTTTCAAAAATGTGGTCCCAGAAAGCCGACGAACTTTTTGACTTACCTAATAATGCATAGATGCAGCGGTGTACTTCCTAGCATTGTCGTGCATGATACGTAATGATTGCATAAAGCGCGACGTGCGATGTGAGAATCCTATCAACGTACCGTTGCACAGTCAAACGTTTTCTCCTATAGGAATCGTTGGCTTAGGGCTTACGAACCTTCTGGATGACGTTTGATGTTCGGTTTTCCTGCCTAGAGATATTGGACCCCAAACCATGGTTGAACCGCGGGTGTAACTTGACTGACACGCTTTACAATACAAGGTAACACAAGCCGCTCTTCTTGTCGCCGGCACACTTTGTCTCGTCTATCGTTAACATACATAGGTTAAATTTTATTGATCTCGCGCAAATCGGCCTCGTGCTTGTCGGTTAGCTGTAGACATCTGTAAACGTGCAGTAAGCCTGTAGAGCCTCACGGTACACGCGCCCACGGCGACCAGTAAAATATTGTCTTTCTTGCAAAGCGTATGCCTTAACTGGGCAGCATTGAGTCGGAGATTGCACAGATTCAGATTCAGATTCAAAACGTGGTTTATTTGCGAAACTGCATTACAAATGCTTAAGTTTTCGAGAAAAAAAAATTCATTTCATAAAATAGAGTGATTTACACAGTCACATGGTTATATATACAGGTGTATACACAGTAAACCGGTGATCAGTTCATCAGTGTGACTCAACATTGTAGCAATGAGATACGCTCGTCACAACAGTATTGCCGACCCTTTGTATGGTGGCTCCTATAACTCATGAATCAATTTCCATCTCCACAACTCTTCACTTCACAACGCCTGCTAATACCCTCACCGATCTGTTATACCAGAGCCGGTAGCAAGATACTTTTTTAATTCCCGCACAAATATACTCACAGAGGAGAGAGATCGTATGCGTCCTGGTAGAGCGCTCCAAACATGCGGCAGCCGACACAATAGGGAATGAGACCTAAGTTTCTTTTTGGTCCGCGGTATCACAAATACTGTCGCTCTACGCAGTTGCCTTCTTCGCCTAGGTACCAAGGGAAATACTATATCCTCCGGTAGTAAACCACGAGAGGTTTTGTAGGCAAGCGTGGCCACTCTAAGAAAATATATTTTTGAGACTGGTAAAAGGTCATAAGCAGCAAACAGATCACTAACTGACTCGTAGCGCCGTCTAGAGAAGATGGCGCGAAGTGCATCATTTTGAATCACCTGGGCCCTTCGAAGAATGCCTCTGTACCCACCACCCCACAAGAGAACACCATAACATAAAATAGATAGAAACAGGGCCTTGTAGACCGTTAAAGATCCCTCAACGGGAACCCCCACCTGCCTTAATCTTCGCAAAGTTGCAATAACTGCATAACACTTTGGTATCAGTTGATCTATATGAGAATGCCAGGATAAATGTTCATGCAATACCAAACCGAGACACCTCACCGCCTGGGAACGATGTACCGTATTAGCACCCAGTTGAAAACTATCGGGCAATTGAAGCAGCCTTCTAGCGGGTCGAAATACTAAGATTTTGGTTTTGCTTGTATTTACAACCAATCCGTACTCATTGAAAACTTTAACAACTTTTTCAACTAACTTAAGGGAAGTGCTAATACCACTAGAAACGCTGCCCGGGTCGAGCCGAAACAAGATTGTCGTGTCATCAGCAAAAGCTATCGCCTTTCCCAGGTTATCGTGCTTGATTTTCAAGAGTATGAAGTTCAGTAATATAAGAAACATAAAGGGACCAAGTACCGAGCCCTGTGGAGTACCCAAGTCAACAAGCTGCCAAGTAGATTGAACAGACCCAACCTTTACAGATTGAGATCTATCCTCAAGATAGGATCTAAACCAGCTAACTGTAGAGACCGTGCAGCCCAAGTGGGTCAACATCTGGGTAAACAATCCATGGTCAAGGCAATTGAAGGCAGACGCCACGTCCAGGAACACGCCCAAACAAGGCTGGTCCATTTCGACCGAGTCAACCACATGCTGCCACAGATGTGCAAGGGCTAAGTCTGTCGATCGGTTTTTACGAAAGCCAAATTGGTCTGATGAAAGGAAGTTAATGTCCTTTAAATAACGAGTTAGGCTCAGTAACACTAACTTTTCAAAGATCTTTGAAATATAGTCAACAACTGAGATAGGACGGTAGCTGGACGCAAGACACCTATCCCCTTTACCCTTGTATAATGGGATTACGTTGGTAGATCGCAGACATCTAGGAAAGTAGCCGCGTTGAAAAGATAGATTAATTATTCTTGCCAAAGGAACTGCAATAACGGAAGAAGCTATTTTTAACAATTTAGCCGGAACACCTATGATTCCACAAGCCCAGCTAGCATTCAAGTTCCTTATCACACTCTCAACATCAGAGGCCTGTACCCGAGGCAATGAAAATGATTTGGCCTCCTTTGGCCATAATTCGTCAAGGCCGTGCCCATCAGTACACGGATTTAACAAGTTTATAGTTTTATATCCAACCGTAGCGAAATGTAGGTTTAGTTCGTCGGCGATCGACTTTGGTTCACTAATCGTCTGACCCGTGCTGGAAGTTAAGACTGATGGAAGCTCTGCCTTAGAAAGCTCTCTACCGCAGGCTTTGTTAATATATTTCCACAAACGCCGCGAGTCCGATTTAATGTCATTAAACCGATTTTTATAAAAAGCCTCTCTGGCTAGGCAAATAGCGCGTAAATACCGTTTTCGAGCGCATGAGTACGCTTTTTTTGTCTCAGGCGTCAAGTGCTTACGATGCCTTCGATAAAGCTTGTTCACTGTGTGCCTCAACCGACAAAGCCCCGGGGAAAAAGAGAATGTGTGGCTGTCTCGAGAAGAACCAGGACCGTCTAGACTAATATTAGGAAATGCTTTGTCATAAATCTTGCTCACGGTAGCCCGAAACGCTTCGAAAGCTGAATCTACATCTAAAGCTTCATAGACGTTGATCCAGGAGGCCCGCCGTACCAAGTCAAAAAATACATCAATACTGCTCTGATCATGCCGCCTATGCAAAATGGGTATGTCCCTCCCAGGTACAACCGAAACGGGTTGACCGTCGTTGACAGAGATAATGATCGGATAGTGATCTGAAAATAATGGGGTCTCTAACACAGCTGCCTCAATAGAACTAAAAACAGAACAATTAGCTATAGCGATATGATCTATACAGGTTGCTGAGCTGGGACGGGTTACCCTATCTATTGTGTGAACAAACCCCCTCGCCATAAAAAAAGATAGATATTTCATAGGAGGAGGGTTAGCTAAAATATTGATATTCGAGTCCCCCATTAGCATGCAAGGCAGGTTGCTACTTCGCGGCAATAAAGCTTCAAGGGTATCTAGCAGCACGTCACTGTGACTAACACGACATGAGTAAAAAGCAATTATAAACCCCTCAAACCCTCGATCGTTTTTTACATGAATACGAACCGCTTGGACATGACCATCGGGACTACAAAGGGATCTATAGGAGAGTATTGCAGAAGTGTTTTTTACAAAAATTCCGACTCCACCTCCAGGACGATCATTTCTGCAGGCAGTCATAAAGTTATAGCCACTAATTCCGTGAGTGGGACAGTCCAAGTCTTTTAGCCAAGTTTCACTTATGGCAACGACATCAAAACCATAGCCATCCCGAATCATAAGGTTAGCGATTGATTCAAGCTGCCCCTGCTTTAGCAGACCACCAGTACCGGTATTAATATGGATAGCTGCGAATGAATTAACACCTAAGCGAATGTCATCCCAGAGCACACACTTTCTGATATTCCCCAGAGACTGCGGAGCAATGTAATTAAAATTCATGAGTTATATAAAACAAATGAGTTAACTACTTTAGCTTTAAAAGAGCATTTAGCATCGGTGTTAAGAGATCTACGAGCTCTTGAAGGCATTGTGCCGCTCTTGGACTAAACACTTTTATGATATCTTTAAGAGGCGCAATCACCGTTGTCAATAACTTATCGCTACCTACAGCTTTCTTTATAGGGGACTTCTTGGGTTTTTTCGTCGAGCGCGAACGATCTGTAGCTTCAGGCTCGGGAACCGGTTTGGCAGTGTTTTTCGGAATAGCTGTTGCACCGGGTAAGTTCACCCGTACCTCGGATCCCGAAGCCGAGTCGACCACTACTGATCTCACCACGGCCGCATATGATCGGCGAGAAGTTTGAGCCAAGTTGGAATTATCTTGCGGACTTTCTGTTACAGGACCCGTTGCCTCCAGTGGCACCGATTCGACCACCTTGACTGAGACGGCCGTTGGAGATTCCACAGCCAGTTGATGTACTAATCTAGATTCCATCAACACTTTGCGTTTCTCGATCTCGCAGGCACGCACTGGACACGCCGATGAGAGGGACGAGTGCGGTCCTTTACAATGAACGCACTTGGCTTCATTCTTACAGTTAGCGGCAAGATGCCCTTTCTGCCCACAGTGCCGACAGGCAGGTTCATTCCGACAGTTAGCCACCATATGCCCAAACCTCAGACAGCGGTAGCAAGAGAGTGGGGTACCAGCTGACATCACTACCTTGTACGAGCGGAAAGCCAGAAAGACCTCAGCTGGTGGTAATTTATTAAACTGAAGAAGCACTCTGTCCGTGGGAATGCTAGAAAGTACATCACCAGTTTTTCGCTTAATTATCTCCCTTTTGGCTGAGACAACGCCAGCGCCTTGAAGAGCTTCTAGAATGTCCTCGTCGCCAAATCCGCGATCGACACCATTAATTTTTGCCCAGTAGCTGGCCAAATCGTGGCACTTGGCCGTAACTTGAATGCCCAAGACTGAGTCAATCTTTACTGCCTCCTTTGCTTCATCTGCAGTATTAAACCACAAGTTGATAAAACCAGCCTTGGATTCAGGTTTGGCTGAAGGAAATAACCTGGCCAATTCGCTACAGAGGGGCAATAGTTTCTCCGTAAAAGGTACTTGCGAAGTAGTCGGCTCCCCATTTATCAAGCTCTCCGACCGGCGTGCAATCACACCTCGAAAAAGTCCCTTAGAACGCTTGATTACGCCTTCCCGTATAGCCTGAATTTGGCCTTGTACTTTGTCTATACGCTTAGCTGCGTGTTTATTGACAACCAGATTCCAGCCATTCGAATTATCTGATTGGTCAGCAACGTTTGGGCCACTTGAAGCCCCTCCAGTCGGCGCACCCGATCCGCCTGCACCTGTCACCGTGCAATTCGTGGTGCAGTCTGTTGTCTCCATTGTAGTAGGTGCCGGAGCTAGCGCCGATTCAACAGCCTTGCACGTTGCGTTGCATG
The DNA here is from genome assembly GCA_003439945.1 of Dermanyssus gallinae. Taxonomy (NCBI): domain Eukaryota; kingdom Metazoa; phylum Arthropoda; class Arachnida; order Mesostigmata; family Dermanyssidae; genus Dermanyssus; species Dermanyssus gallinae. Next base: position 16,123 of record QVRM01004242.1, read on the forward strand.
TGCCAGCCTCGCTCATGGCGGCCGCTGGGGATGATGCCGCCATAATCTCCTTGGATGCCACGTCTGCGACAGGTGCCGAATCATCATTTCCGTCACGAATAGTTACCGCACGTTTACTACTCTTCACCCGTTGGTTTGCACCAGCCTTCAGCCTTGTGGAGAGGGCTGCTTTCATTCTTTGCTCCATTAAAGTTTTGTTGATCACCATGTCTTAGCCACACTACAAACCGACGTGGCGACGCACGACGAATGCTACGTGCATTCACACTTCGCACGTAGCCAATCTACCACCGCACGTTACAAACGATGCTGGTAAGGCGCAGCTTCACACAGCTGTCGCACGAATAAGAGTTACGCTCAAACAAGCAGGACCGCACAGAGAACATTCAATACATGTCAGAACATTTTCTGACTTCGAGCTAACTCTCTTCTGATGTGTGTCTCCGGTCCGGTCGCGAGGCGCACGCGAACGCATCACGTCACCAGGCTCGACATTTAATACAAATCAGCAGTCATCTTTTATTGTAGCTCGATCCCTGCCCGGACTCGCCCTCCAACCGAAGCTGCTCGTAAACTAACACTATTGGTAGATTCTGCACGCAGTAGATTGATCCAGATTTAGCTGTTGACGAGCTACACAGTGTTAACTAAACCTGCATCGTATATATTCTAACATTTTTCCATTTCATTGCTTCGGCTTCTGGCTGTGAATGGTACGTATCGCTTTAATATTCTGGTTTAGTTTTAAAGCTTATGTAATCATCATTCAGTTGTCTGCAGTTATTTTTAATATGTCGCTACAAAAATGAGTACAAAATATGTCTAAAGTGAAATGTGATGGGCGATGCAGCTTTTGTTCGTCTAGAGGTGGATATCCTTAGCCTAACAACATGAACAATAGCAACAATTAGCAGAACAATAACCAGGGCAAACTACGCTATTGCGGCAACAGCTGCAGCTGTCGGATGAATAATGGCATAAGCAACCCCTATGTCATTCATGATATCGCGACAGACACGTCGCAATCAGCGTCGTAATGAACCCTAAAACACAATAGCATTAATTAGCAATGACAGCTATGGAGGCGATCGCAAGGCAGTAACAGCAATCGCAGCAACAGCGGCAACGAGACTAAAGGGCATTTCTATATGCCAACCTTGCAACGCGCACGCCAGTGAGGGGTTTCACTGTTCGAGTTCCATATGTATACAAAAATATTTCTGCTTAAACTTGTATATTATGGCCTATATTTTTGTCGCTTACTTGTGAGCACACATGTTTATTTATTTGTCAACGTAACATGTTTTGAAATAACGCAGTCTGCCTATTACCCAACGTCTATATATATGTATATATATATATATATATACCGTATAATACATTAGGTATATGTTACACACATCAACTAGCTAAGCCAATGCGCATTATGACTGTCACGTGTCCGTTTCGATGAGGCCAGGACGAGACCACTTCAGGAGTGTGCCCCGAACGGAGGCAGCGTTTCCACGTTGTATGTTAAGATCCAGGCGTTGTTTAAAAAAAGGACGATGACCTGTTATCACCGGATGACAGGTTTAACAAGGTGCCAACTTTGCGGATCAGCTGCTTGGTCCGAACGCCAGGGGCACCGAGGGTTTCAAACGCGAGAGGGCAAAATTCATGGGGATAGCCGATTGATGAGTATTTTCTCAACTTGTTAGTCTCCGCAAGGTGGGCTGCATAACCAGCTTCGGATGCGCCGCCACCGACCATAGAAGGAGCTAAGGAGTCGGTAACGGTTACATCCCAAACTAGCATTTTGCTTTGCTCGAATGGTGTGAGTGTCATACCATCTGGACGTTTGCCGTCCTCCGCGCAGAGGCCTGGGGGTTCAAGAATGCACGGACGACCGCACGACCTAAGGGCTCTGCTAAAGGTCTTATTATTATAGCGGCATGTCTCGAGCGTCGTCCTGCACTAATAATGCACGATAGTCCGTGATGTCCTAGTTTATCGACCACATTGGCACCAATGAGGGCTAACTATGTCTGCCCCTAGTCGTAAGCCTACTGCTATGCGAATCGACTCGTCATCAAGAAGGGTACCTATGGGGGCACTGGGAAGCGCGTGTAACCACGCCCCTGAATCCTTGGCGGATACGGCGTTTAAGCGAGCTCTGGCTGTGTCGTCGGCAGCTTCGTTAAAGAGACGTCGTTGTACCTCGTCGTGCAGAGGGGAACTCCAGTCACGCTGGGACAGTGCGTTTTTAGGCCTACCCCCACAGCGCGCCTCAAGGTTCTCTTGAAGATGGGCTAAGCGGTTTCTAAACTGGTCGACTCCCGCTGAATCTAAAAGAGGAGTTGCCCTGTTTTCCTGAGACTATAGCAGGCCCGGCCAGGGTCAGTAAATTTGGTACCCCGAGGCCCTTTTTTGAAACGGGTAGCAATGGCTGTTCTCACGCGCTAGGCGGTAGAGATGTATTCAGCAAGGACTCGAGGGTGGACAGTGTCAAGTCGTTGAGCCTTTGCAACTCGTCGGTTCGATTAGATAAATCGGCTCCTCGAAGGAGGTGGATTAGTCTTGAAGACGAAAAGGAGGACCTAAGTAAGAAAAGTCTCCGATGAGCTCCCAGAAGAGGAAGGCGAGCGGCGGCGTTTTCTAGTTTCAATCTCCAACGCTCGATTGCTGCTGGGAGCCCCTCGGGGCAAATTGGCACACACAGTAGCTCCAGATCGTCCTTGACGGTTAGCTTGCAGCTATATATATATATATACTTATACACAGGGTCCTTTATAACAATATGTACATAGTCTTGGTTAGGAGTGAGGATGAAATTTATAAAAGTAGCTAGTCTGTAGCAATTAATATGTATATATATATATAAATATGTATATATATATATATATATATATATATATATATATACAGAGTATAAAAAAACTTTTTGAAGGGCGATATATAAAATTGTAGAGCTCGTTAAAGAAAATATTTGTTTCCAATGGAAAATGGTCTCTAAAAGTCTTGTTTCGGAGTGAGAGTGAAATTACTACAATTTGTGACACTGGTGTTTTTGCCCGACATAGGAGCATCAAATGTGCAATTGCGTCACAACCAGTACTCTTATACAGAAACTAAGCACACCGTCGTATTCGTGAAAATTCTGCGGAAGAACCAGTCAACGCACGAATGAATCGATCATGCCGGAGTGTTCGGCGAAAAATTCTGCAGAATGAAATAACGTTCGCTAGCTTGTGTTCTAAGAGGCGAATAGCCAAATTAAGGGAAGTCATAAATGGTCGATATGTTGTTATATCTTACGTTAACGCATTCACATGAAGAACGTGTAATTTTACCACGAAAAATATACGCCCAAAAGACTATTCTCAGGCAATAGCAAATTGAATGCCTATTATTTGTGATGGTGCTAGGTGGCATAGTTGAGTAGTAACTAAGTTTTTTGCCTGCCGTAGTTGTTATGCTTTACGTTAAAGCTTTCACGTTCAGAACCGTAAAAGTTTGTCAAGACGTTTCCGCCCCTTTCTTCCATTGGGCAAAATTATTTAATTGCCGAGTTCTACCAAACCTTAAAATGTGTACCTAACCTTCTCATACACCCTATTCAAGTATGCATGCCGTCGCTTTTGATATGGTTGTCGAAAAAGCTTAGTTACTCGGCAACTACATCACGCAGCAGTTCCTTCATGCGTTGAATGGCTTTCCCACAAACGTAAATTTTGCACAACTATGTAGGAGAAAAAAGGCAAAATAGCTACTTTTATAAATTTCATCCTCGCTGTAACACGCTGTAAAAGGCTAGTTTGACCAGTACTTTCGGCAACTTGCGGGCACTGAGAAAAGAATGAATGACGTAAACCACTGCCATCATTCCTCTGGGCTTAGCTAAACCCAACTGATGCTGGCTAAGAGTACCTACAGAATACCTTACCCGTAATCCTTCTGAGGGTGGTGGACCAAGGCACATAGACCCATCTTTTCTAAAGAGCGAAGAGCCGAGCGCTATAACTGAGTGTCCTGAGCACATTCGAGGTGTCCCACTATCAGGATGTCGACTACGAGCTATCCAGCAAGCTTCCTGGCGACATGCCGAAGAGCTGGAGCTGTGTCTGATAAGGTCTGGACCTTCTAAGGAGCTTGGTGGGAAGGACTGGACAGCAGTAATGATGCTTTCTCTGGAGGTTACTACTAGTTAATGATGCTTTCGCTTTGGGAATCAAACTAACTAACCATCAAGCCAACCGCACGCACCGCGGATGTTATGCAGCCCCGCTATACCGCTCTGAAAATATTTGAGAACGCATGATGTATATATATATATATATATATATATATATATATATATATATATATATACAGGGTGATTCAGGGAGTTTTGTACTTCTTTCAGGGTTTGATAGAGCTCGGCAAGAAAATAATTTTTCCCTATGGAGGGAGGACGCGGAAACGTCTTGTTCAGGAGAGCGAGTGAAGTTTATAAAAGTAGTTTTTCTGCCTTTTTTCTCCTACATAGTTGTGCGAAATCTACGTTTGCGGGAGAACCAGTCAACGCACGAAGGCGAGAAACCGATTAGACCGGCGTGTTCAGAGGAAAATTGCACGTATAAAGCTAACATATTCAAATGCGCATTTCATAACGATCATTTTGGTACCAAACTTATGGCAGTGCAAGCTGTGGTTGCGGAGTAATTACGATTTTTCGGAGGGCATGTCTAGATTAAGTGCATGAAAAATGACGCCCTGTCGCGCGACACGTCGGCGGTAGTGAACGTCGCCACACAGTCATTTTACATGCACTTAATTTGGACATGCCCTCCGAAGAATCGTAATTACACCGCAACCACAGCTCGCATTGCCATAAGTTTGGTACCAAAATGATCGTGAAATGCACATTTGCTGAATATGTTAGCTTTGAACACGTGGGTGGTCGTAGGGTTATGATTCTGAAGTATTTGGCGTAAAAGCTAATAAAGAACTTTATTTTTGACAAATTATCTTTTAAACGACCGTGTCGCATCTTCTGACCGGCCTCATATGCCCCTCGGGACCCCTCTTTTCTCAGGAACACGACAGTGTGTTTAGTTTCTGTCTAGGGGGACTGGTTGTCTCGCAACAGCACATTTTATGCTCCTATGTCGGGCAAAAACACTAGTGTCACAATTTGTAGTAATTTCGCTCTCACTCCGAAACAAGACTTCTCAGAGACCATGTTCCATTGAAAAAATATTTGCTTTAACGAGCTCTACAATTTGTATATTCTGTTATAAAAAAATTCTGCAACACCCTGTATATATATATATATATATATTTTTTTTTTTTTTTTTTTACGTTTACGTATGGACCTAACAATTTCTATGCAACTTCTATGCTAGAGTATGTAGGTTTTTTAGCGAAAAGTAAATCATTGTTTAAATTTAAACGTAATTTCCACCAATTTCTATACATTTCTGGAGGCGGTAAAAATCTATGAAGCACACATCAAAGTCGCATTTTTAACTTTTTTCAGCTTGACGGCTTTAAGCTCCGATTTGCTTAAACAGAATTGTCTTTCTCTCATTCTGTTTTTCCATTTGTGAAAATAGGAAAAAATCGCGCGTAAGCGAATCGCTCTTGTGCTTTATTAGTTTGACTTCTGATACTGCGATACAAGCCTGAGTGTTCTAAGTCTTGTGAGCTAGCTCGCTCTCGGAGGAACCGCCGCAGGTTTGTGATTATCGCTCGTCACTGTTTTTTTTTCCAGTTCGACCATCGCCGCAATTTCACTCCTGGAGAATCTGACCGTCGACGCTTTAGTTTTGTCGGTCATGGCGCCCTAGCGCCTGATCACTGTGAGCTCCGGAATTTGAGTAGATCATCTATAATTAACCTACGTTTCATCTCTGTGACGAATATCGAGAACAAATAAGACCGGCCCTCGTCGAACTGTATCAAAGATTCTCAAGCCCGAGAAACCGGCGCCGACAAATCACGAGATACCCACTGAGCCAATTTTTTGACGAGTCCAATGTGTTAGTCAAAATCAACACGTGTTATGAAGGGATACGATATTCAAGCCACTTTCTCACACTCTTGTCTGTGGAAGAGCCGGCTCAGATCTTCGATCCAAATGCCAACACAGTTGCGTCACTAGCATAGGAAGTAACAACACTTTAGCTTAGAGCATAAGTCCAATTGCTGATCCTTGTTGGCTAGATCGCGTCTAGAGAGTGGTCTCTCATGGAGAGTCGGATCGCCTTCGAGACTCGAGACTGCTCTGCCGGCTATGACGTGTGTTTGGCCTGCCGTCGCAGGCAGTACGATAATAATGCCCCGCCAGCAAGCCACTTAAATTGAATTTATTCTATTTTGCCTTATTATTTTGCCTCGCATTTCTAATCACCTTAATAATTAGCAGCGTCAGAACAGATACAACTTGTTCAAATCAATTACAAATGCTTTTATAATTGTACAAAAATGTGTACGTTTTCTTCATCCGACGTTGATAAATTTCTATAATTTATAATTGCATAACACAAACCAATAGGTAAAACTGAATTTAGGGAATTGTATGTTAAATGCGTGCGTAAAATAAAACGCATATGCAAATGCTTAAGTGCAGAGATTTAGTTACGCATATATATATACATATATATATATATATATATAATTTTTTTCAGGCAATACAAATATATAGATACACATATCGTTTGTATTTAACACAAAATTACACAATTTGACTGAAAATTAACATTGCATGTTTCCGGCAAACTAAAGAGGTCGTGAGTACTCTAAAAACTTGAATACAGAAGGCTTCCTCCAGATGAATCTGCATTTTAGAGTTTCCGACTTTACTGTATTTATGTTTTAAAATGCCTGGCCTTCTTTGCGTTCGTCGCTATTAAGAGGACGTGCGTCTCGAGCAACTCCGCTTTAGCCGCTTTAGTCTTGCTGCCTCCTTTATCGAGATTAGAAATATATGACCAAATTGAGCAGAGAAATATTCAACTCTAAAGCGACTCAAAGTGACAAATACTAAAAGCAGATGTCTAAGCCCATCTTTTCGTTGCACACCGCTATCTGTTACGGTATAACATATGTAGAATCAAGTTTAAGTTTTCGCATTTAGTCCGCATTGCTACCCCATTTTGAAACTGCATAAACCCGAAAAAAAACATCTTGGTATGATACATACGCAAAGCACGTAGCACGACAACATTGCTTTCTGCGTCCTTCAGCTTCGTAGCCTCTTACAAAATACTTGTTATACGAGCGTGTTTGTATTACCTGAGACGCGCATTTCTCAGCGCATGTGTGCATCTGTGTCCGTGTGTGTATTGATTGAAGCCGTTGAGGCACCGATGGTGGGCTAACGAGGTAAGTCGAATACCTGATGCCACTCAGGCTTGTCCTGGTATTCATGCATTTTTTCATATTAGCAATTAGTGTCCTTATTAAATTCCACACGATGGAACTCTAGCGGCCGACGAGCCCGGGCTTTACAGCACATCTCGGTTGCACGGATGCGCAAGCTGTCACGCATGACTTACCGGGGTGAGGGGTATTCAGAGCCTCGTGTTGTCCTGCTCTTATCTTTCTCTCTCCTTTATATATATATATATATATATATATCGTTTGCTTCAGCCCTGGTCTTTTACGTAAGTCTAACACACGTACCCTTCACACAGACGCACATGTTCAGAATAGTATTGTGGTGGGCGGACTAAGCAGAAACAAGGCGGCGGGACATGCGTGACAGACGCTTTGTGACACTATTGGTGCTAGTCCACGACTACACTACAATTTCTACTAGTTCTACTGCTGACCCCGGGGCGTATTAATAATATTAGTGGTAGTAGTAGTAACGGTGTCGAGCCCGGTGGCGTGGTGGCTTAAGTCTCCGCCTCGCAACCGGAGAAGACACATAGGTGCGCGGGTTCGAGCCCCACCGTTGCACATTTGTATTTATGGGGGTCCGTCTATGAAGCAATGCGAAAAGCAGTCTTGTTGACGTTAAATATTGGCTGAGGGCCAGCCTGAAAACTTAGCTTAGTTTTAAAGATTGTAGTAGAGGTAGTAGTTCTAGCTGTGACTGTTGTAATGTGGATTTGTGTCGTTCGGTGCCTGTCCATTTGTTCAGTGTGGCCTTTAGAGTACTGCCCCTTTTTGTGTGGCTCGTCCCTATTAGAGCTGCGCTTCGAGGGAAGACGCGGGACGACTAGGAGACTAACCTAACACGACCGAGAACGATAACGCGCAACACACGCCTACCTTGTGCTTGAGAGAGATTTGAAAACAGGTCGACTGATTGACTTACTGTCCGTTGCTTAACTAACAATGACAATTATTTGTTAATTGGCCCTCCTACCTAAGCAGGGGCAATAAAGGGGAAATCTCACACACGAGATGAAAGAGGAACAGGGAACAGAGGGAGGAGGTGGAGGAGTAAAAGATGAAAGTGAACAATTGGGGAAAGACGTCGTATTCGACAAGCATGGATGGAGTCATCCGTGACGGTCGCTTTCGGGTGTGGAACCCCGAGACGTTGCCTGGTGTTTTGACACCCCATGATGATGACCTGTCCGGTCATCGAACACGCACGTCTGTCTCTGTCTTTTGGTCCGAGTTAAGCCATCCGAACTGGCTGGCCCGGCCACGCGGGGGTCACGCGAAGAATGCACGCCCGAGTCGTCTGCGTCCGTGCTTCGGCCTTCGATCGGCCTCCGAATAATTATCGCAGGAAGAAGCTGCGTGTTCCATCTGTCACACTAATAGACGGCCACCCGTGCCCGCGCCTGACAGCCCAGCCGAGGTGGCCCTGGGGGATCCTGATTCACCTGCTTCATACCGACAACCTGTTTTATGATCATCAAGATGATGATGATGACGATGACGGTGTTGATGATGATGAGGATGTCGGTGATGATGATGATGGTGGCGATCGTTGTTTGTTCGGCGGATCAAGCACGGATTGTAGACGCAGCACGGCGGAAGGCCGCCGTTGCTGCGTCCACTTTACCTCCGCATGCATCAGGATGTGCTAACGACACTGGCTGAGTGACTGACTGACACAATCAGATTCGCTTGACCTTAGAAGAGACCTTTCCTACTCGCGACTGCTCTCTTTCAGCTGCTGTCTATACATACAATGAATGATGTATTTGTCTGTACACGTGTTGGTAGGTATATGTGTACGTTGACTGTAGGTATATTTTGTTGCCGTACGATACATTATCACACATGTCACAAATGATAAGCTAAACCCTGTACGTATATATATATATATATATATATATATATTTATTTTTATATACATATAACAGAGATTACATTTAACGAGATAACAATCCATTACAGTTACTCACAAGTGCACACGACTGCGTCATCACATATGCATATAGAGACACACGAACATTAAGTTACGTATGTATGTGTACAATATAGTATGTGCTCTATTCGCGATCGATTATGTATATGATCTGAGTGCGAACAGGAAAAGATTGTTCCTCGAAAGATTTACCTAAACGATGTTACTTGTTCCGGGCGACCCCTGTGCATGCTATCTTGCATGCGATCCTTGGAGGCTACTAGAAATGAGCAACCACGAAAGACTACGCTGAGGACGGCGCTGGATTTGGTCTTTGGCAAGCAGCCAGCTACCCCATGAGGCTGCTTTTGCTACGGCTGCTGCTGCGGCGGCCAGTGCTGTTGTTTCAACCCCCCCCCCTCCCTACAGCTGTTACCTTGCTTTCCTTTGACATAATCGAGAAAACGTCGATAATTTATCAGGAGTTGTTTTAGCATAGGCAGAGTAAATGTACGCCGCCGCTTCTAATAGGCATCGCTGGCGATAATGGCTACGTTGCAACGTGCACAAACGACGTTCGTTCGCCCGTTTGCGTAGTTTTCGTTAGTCGCCAATAGAAACTTGGCGTATCCGATCGCCGTACTTTTTTTGTCTGGCGCGCGACAAGTAATTAGCGCACGTACTGTGAACTTGATTGTATATATATATATATATATATATTATTTATTTTTTTACACGCTCTGGACAACCACATAATGTACGCTCGTAATGCGTAGTAGACGCTTGTGGCACGATAGCGTCAAAATACGCTCATCGCCATTGCGTCCTATATATATTTATGTAAAATTACCTCTCATATCGCATAACAGTAGTGTGTGCTGCAAGTTATCATGGTAATATATGTATTGTACCCAGTATGCGTACTGAATTTACATATTATATATACATTATGCCGCCACATTATATATATATATATATATATATATAATGGTAATCATTTATCAAAAACCTGGCTACCGCGTATAGGTTTAAACGTCAGGTTTTGTGAGTAAATGTTCCCAGAAAGGATATTACTCGGGCCTGATTTCTGTCGTTTGGTTTTCTTAAAAAAACTATATGTGGACTCTCGAGTGGTCAACGTTGAGAGTTCTACGCACATTTTCAATAAACAAGAGAGTTTCTGCCAGGAGGTAGCCAAGCCCCAGGACGTGTTTCAGTCGAGCCCGGTGGCGTGGTGGCATGCGTCTGCGCCTCGCGTCCGGAGGAGGCACAAAGGTGCGCGGGTTCGAGCCCCACCGTTGCACATTTGTATTTATGAGGGTCCGTCTATGAAGCAATGCGAAAAGCAGTCCCATGGACGTTAAATCTTGGCTGAGAGTCAGCCCCGAAAGGACGTGTTTAAAGAAAACAGAATTAACTGTCTAAAGCCGCCTGATATCATTGATGCTCAAGCGCTTTCATGACAGTTGAAAAAATAAAAAGCGGTAGAAAAACCCTTAGGTTGAACAGGACAGAGACCCGTGTAGACAGATACCTTCTGGGGAGGTCTGATAGAGATTTACGTCACCGCCGCTTTTCGGATTCATCCTCTGAAGCGTTAATTGAAGGAAGCGCCTGTGAGGTCAGGATGAGTTCGATTCAGGTAAACGAACTAACATGCCTTACTGGACGACTTTCCACCAAATCTTTAACGGCAAATCATCTCTGTTCCCTGAACTTAAGCATGGCCTTCGTCCTTTACTTACATATGACCAATGAAGATTTTATCAGGGACGACCTATGAGTGGCGCCTTTTTTGGTGTTGCACATCCTCTAAGGCTTGACGGCACCTACTATGGCCGAGTATACTGCAAGCTGTAACTCAATCAAAGAGATGACGTCTCAACCGAGCAAGATGGCTTAGTGGCAAAGCCTTTGCCTTGCGTTCGAAAGGACTGGGTTCGAGACCCAGACCGGCCACTCTTAAATTGGTTTGCATGGTTTCCAATTTAGTCAAGGTAAATGCCGGAGTGGATTACAATTAGCCACGACACGAAAAAAACCGTACATTTTTGGAAATCGTAAGAATGACGGCCGCCTTACTTGCTATTGCTTGCCTTAGCAAGGTGTTTAGTTGATGACGATGGTACGTAAACTAGCGAACAAATACGAAACCCTACTTAACTATCCAACTGTAGCCAACGTCTAGATAGCCAGCCACCTATGATGTCGGTCTACCAGACAAAAGTGCAGAGCGCTCCAGATCGAGGTGTGATCGCACTGTGTTCTCCCAATGTATGCGCGGTTAAAAGCGATCAGAAACTAGTTAGATTTCCTTTTAGGCATGGGGATCTTGATCGAAGTATGCGACGGGATTAATGTATACGTTTCGATCGGCCGCTCCGTGTCGCTAAACAGAGTAGGGCCAGTAATTGACGTAAGGATCATGAGGCAAAGCACTGCCGTCAAAGGCCAGCCCTGCTATGCCGCAACAGCAATCGCCGCTACCGCCGCCTATATGCCGACTGACACTATCACCAACAGCAGCAGCAGCAGCAGCAGGGCACGTTCGGGAGGGGCCAACGACTCTCATTGCATACTGGCCCCGTCGCCACGGAGGTGAACGCCTTGGGGGTAAGCGGGGCAAAGGAATAAGGACGGGCCGGGCGACTCACCACCCCCAAGAGCCCCCTTCAGTCTGCGGGTGGCGCGCGTACGTGCATAAGTATACATATACATGCATACATACATATACAGGCATACATACATATACAGGCATACATACATACACAGGCATACATACATACACAGGCAAACACGCATATACATATACAACCACGAGCACGCCGAGCACGCCACGCATCGCGACGACTAGCACGAGGCAGCCCGAGGAAGCCCGAGGAAACGTGTCTTCCGCTCCCGCGGGAATCGCCTGGCCCCGACTCACAGCCAGGACCGCTGCTGCCTGCCACAACATTGCCTTTGAGTCGATGCTCAGCCAGCTTATTTTTTCAGCGTGCTCGTCGTCCCGACGGGCGCTGCTACGGTGGCCGTCGCTATCGACGACCCGCTCTATCGTCAGCGAGCGCTATCACATAACGCGACGCCAACATGGTTGGCCACCACCGTCCAACCTCTATCTATCTGGCCATCGTGTGTCGGCGCCACGCGTAGACTCTTTCTTGGCGGCTGTCGTCGTCGTCATCGTCGTCGTCGTCGTCGTCGCCGCCGCCGTATCGTTGTCTTTCATTGCTGCCGCTCCGACGTTCATTGCTATCGTAGCGCGTACCATACCATACATAGCGCGCCGCTGGCGGCTGCTCCTAGCCGCCACGACGCGTGAGGCGAATTGAGACCAGCAAAGCAAAATCTCGCACCCGACGCAGGCCCACAAGTGCCCCCGATTTTTCGACACCCTTTGCGTTGTTGACACGGGACGAGGCGGGAAGGGCGGTTGCCGATCCCGACGTCTTTCGCGTAGCAGCCCGCAGCAATATAGCAGCACGGGTTCGGGATGGCATAAAATGCCGACAACAATCCAGCCAAGCGAAGCCAATATGGTTGTGTATGGTTGTTAATACTAATACGGGACCATATGTCGACGACGGCATAGGCCTGAATGGTGCGTCTCACGGCACTGGTCGCTTTGCTGATTCGTTACGGCGTCTGCGGCCATGCGAATATGTAAAGCGTTGGCTAATAATAAAAATAATAATAATAATAATAATAATAATAATAATAATAATAATAATAATAATAATAATAATAATAATAATAATAATAATAATAATAATAATAATAATAATAATAGCTGTCCGTACGGCTCTTGTGATTCATATTCGTTTAGCACGAGATTTCGGTAAGTGGCAGAGGTTAAATGGTCGCTTTCTAACTAGACAAATCCATAAGTTCGAAGCTGCAGAGAAACAAAACTTAGGACATATAACTCTACGCAAAATCGTAACCAGTTACCCAATCAGTGGAAAGTTAAATGCGCGTTCATCTATAACATGAATAATTGATGATTCCTGTAGATTGCAGTGCGACTAACTGGGAATTGCTTACGCAATTTAGTTCCCGGCATTCTATTCGTAACAGCGACGGCATCAGCCCCGCCCTATCTCAAACGCTGAGATGCCAAGTAACTCGAAGCAATGCCAAGCTGGTCTTCAGTAGCCTCAGTGATTTTCTTGCCCGCGTTCTTTACGGACCCCACATTACGTATTCATGACCGATATGAAGGCATTACGCCACATATTGGTTTGTAATAGCGCCGTGCTCTCCAGGAAGGTTTTGTAAGGCTTGATATAATCTCTATTAGATTCAGCCGTTGTTATCTTTTAACTTGTGTAAATTTGAAATGTATGCGTAACAACAACAAAGACGTGGAGATGTGCTAACTCAACTGGTTTGACGAAACGTCTTGAGAAAAATCCATGATTAAGCAATTGTGTTCAGTGAAACAATTCTTGAAAATTTCAGTAAAACGCATCCGTCAGACAGCATAGCTATATACCTAGCATCAGCCGAATATCTTAGCAATGCATGTGTACTTTGGTCGAGCTTAGCCTTTAAATACGCAATGCTATATGAGCCAATGTCTCCCATTCTGTATGCACCTCTTTCTGTCTCGTAGCATTTTCATATTCTCTGTTGCCCTCAACCTCTGACTAAAATATTTAAACCGCCAATTGGTCGATTACTACTCTTTTTCGCCTTAGTCTGGTCTCAAAAAATGTTGTTGTGTATCTTCTGTAATATTTCAGCAGCGTGCGTTGGCACTGTTGGAAACACCCACTTGAGAATTTCGACCACGGCTAGAACTAGCTCGCAATCAAGAACAAAATAACAGTGCTTAGGAGAATACGCACTGAAATAGCATAATATCTGCGTCCACATCAAAAATATGTGCACGCTGATAAGTGACAGTTAAGAAGTTCCTCGTACTACGGAACCAATAGAACCGTATATACACACTTTGCAAATACGACAGCATAACCTGCTGGTTCACGATGCCGATTCCAAACGTCTCCTAACTTGCGGAGTGTTGGTGTTGAGATTTTGTTGGATTGTTACTGTCTAGTATTTTATATTACGTCATCGCATGTTCTCTTTTGTATGGAGGAGCGAGTCTCTCTCTCTCTCAAGTCTTGTGGAACTCGACCCCAACGGTTGGATGTTACTCCGTTGAGACCCATACCCAATAAACGCACCTCCTCTCTTAAGCTTCATTCTCTAATAGCCCAGATATTTATAGAACAGTACCATGGACTATGTCGTCGCATGTGGGAATATATAGATATATGTCGGATTTTACGACTTACGCGGCGAGCATTTTACGGACGTTAAGTGGCATCGGAATTGGATTGCCAATTTGTTCGCTTCTGTTAGAGATGTTGTAACAAATATGTTACTTGTAAGTTTCCTATAAACCAGGTCTCTTTTTTTTTTGCGCGGTTTGTTATTGCTACAAACTAAAGCCGTATCGCTACAAGCTAAAGCAGCATTGCTACGAGCAAGCAAGAGGAATTAAAATTTTCTCTTGAATTTCGTTGTATTTGATTCGATAAGGATCGATTTCAATCCACTCTTGTGATGACAGCGATGACTCGTTAACAAATCCTTAGTTTTGCACGTGTGCAGTCTACACACACACATATATATATATATATATATATATATATATATATATATATATATATATATAATTGTCTTTGGTAGATGTACACATGCGAAAATTGCAAAATAATGCGCGTAGCAACCTGAGGACTTCAGGTCTATCGACGTGAGTAGGTCTTTTGCACACGTTGCATTCTCCTCTGTCCGATCCCTGCGTTGGTAAATACAAATTTCACACTTACTTTAAAGACTCGAGACATTTAGGACCAACGTTGGTCTTGTGTATCGTAGTAATGCAACCTAGGGTAAACACCGATGGAGCACGTCTCCTACGATACAGCTGACTCCGGATAGCCATAGGTTTGCACTTTAACTTAGAGCCTGGCCCATTAACAAAGTGTAATTACACTTGTTAATGATATTTCTTAGACTACACAAGTGCATTGTAATAGATCACGACTACAATAAAACGATTCTCAAGACCTTGGTAGGATGGCTGCTAATAAATTACTAAGCTGCTAACACCTAAACATGTACCTGCATTTTTTAAATACATGGTGTTGCATATATGTAGTGAGAGCCGTATCTACTTCCGTTGTTGAGTCCTTGATTTAAAAACCATTCATTTGCGCGGGCAACCAACGGCCGCTGCGTTCAATTTGAGCGGCAAAGCCCAACGGACTCCACTAAACGAGCTTAGTTGTACGAAAACCACTTCTGCATCGTCATCGCAGCAATAAAGACTAGTCAGTGACCCGCCAAAGAGACGGTAGTTAACTCTGGTTTCTGCTTGTGTCTTCCTCTCTTGGTGTAGAAATTACGGTAATTCGCGGCAAAAGCAACGTAGACGAGAGTTTACGGCTGACAAGATAGTCAACACATGACATCTATATATATATATATATATATATATATGGAAACTGTGTAGATACTTTTTACTTTGTACGTAATTCATATATATATATATATATTACTGAGAGAGGTATGCAAATGTCTTAAATTAGCCACGGGAGACCCGCGCGCTGGTGAATTTTTCTGGCAAAGGCAATTGGATATAAAACGCGGTAACGCCACAGCGGTGCTTGGCACCTCGCCTAGGAGGTCGAAACCAGGTCTGGTGTTGAACCTAGGGCGGATGTAGTTTGTCGTCACACTCACTGGGGGACAATTGCGTACACCCCAATATAAGTTGAATAAATACCGCCAAAAAAATTAAAAGGTGTATTCAATCTTTGATATACTCTGCTTTACTGGAAGTCTATCTATATTACTGCTGTATTTACTTTTAAAAAAGCAAACAAAAAGGTAAGAGATACCTAGAAATGCTAGGCGTATCTTGCCTAGCTTTGTAGTCGACGTTACGCTAACGTAATTGCGTTGAATTAAAGCAGAGAGGAAGTGTTTAAAAAAGCTAACTTGTATGAGTGCATTGTAAAAATATTTAACAATCGGAAAGAGCTGATGCCTGTAATCTATTCGCGTTGCGAGGAACTACAAGGTTCCGACAAAAAAATAGTGTTTAGGTCTTTGCATTACCTGCGGCCCAATAATGTATTACTATTGGCGGCACACCGTAAGTATGAGGACAAACCTGTATGTATCACTACTGAAACAAAACGTACAATAAATATTAAAAATTGACCAGCATTTTCCTGAACAGACCACCCGCATATATGTATTTCCTCTCTCTCTCTTTCTCCTATATCGAGCCTACATTTAAAGATGAATAATACCTAATTACCACCAAATCGTCGGCGACGATCACACAATAGAATTCAAGAGACCAGCGGGGGCCGGATACAAACCGGCCAGACAGAGAGAGACATCGCCCATCTATTACAAGCTATCTAGCTCGACAGCACATTCGTACAGAGCGAATGTTTGCCTCGAGCGACTCGCCCTAGATTTCAGCTCAATTCTCAGGACTCATCTACCCATTCATATGTCCATCAACACGAACCCACGAAACATCTCATCTTATTGTTACAGAGAGCGCGGCTGCTGTTCCCGTTGCGTCGTTTTTTCGTCGTTTTCGGTCGTAGTCGCCATTTGTGCGGCTTCCGTCTTGACGTGGCAGCGGAAACCACCGCTCTAAACGCCGTTCCGCTAATATCGACAAGCAGCCGCCCGCCCACGGCCACTTCGCAGGCGGCACTGCGTAAGAGCCGCTAGCGTAATTGTGCAGGAACTTCTACGTAGTACACACAGTTTTGGATTTTACGGCGCGCCCTTCAGAAAACCTCCCCAAATCGCCCTAGACAGCCGGGGCTTCAGCAGGGGCGGCCGCAGCAGACGCCACCGGTGCCGCCTGCTTTGGCGTAGGCCTTTTGTCGTCGTCGTCGTCATCATCGCACACATGTCGTCCACAGACAGGCGACGGGTGTTCGAACCAACCGCTCGCGGCGACACTCCAATGTGGAGAGGAATAAGGGGAGACAGTGGCCAATCTCTTCCCCACGCTCCCTCTGCTATCGCCAACTCCACCACCGAAGTGCGTACAAGGGTTCATACAAAGCACAAAGCAAGTTTACCACCAGTGAAAGAGGAGAAAAAGATATACGGAGCGAGAAAGGAAAATATACTTTATTTAGAGAGATGTAAGGCGAGCAAGAGAGAAGCCCCTAGCTAGGTGCTAAGACCTGTTTTCCTGGCTCGTTGTCTGATTCCGGCTTTTCTACCTTTGTCTTCGGAGTGTTCCGCTACTTTCCTGACAGGTCTAATCGAGCCCTGAATGCAGCGCGCGGAGAAACGGCAAACGCCGGCTATCCAACAAAACGCTAACGCCAGTTGCCGATATTCATCCGTTCCGTTTTTATTTTTGTTTTTCAATTTATTTACCGCTCAGCTCAACAGGCGATGATGGTGTTGCCCGTGTGGTGGCCAGGATAAGATGGTAACGAGAGGAAACACGAGCATCTCCATGATAGTTGTTGTCATTGACGTCATCCCACCAGTTGTGAGCCAGCCGCAACGCTTCCCGTAGGAACGACGATTTCTCACACTCTCTCATCTAGCCGGAGGTAATTGGACGACTTTTGCTAAACAGAAGCTGTGCTACCGTATGCAAGAATGTAAGTGCTCTCGCACTGAACAAGGATGACGAGAAAGACCGCTGCGGCAGTACAAAGCACGACAAATACCTGGCTAATTTTTTCTCCGTCGGCCGGCTATGCTGTGGCCTCCGACGTGGTCAGCTTCCGCTACCGCGGCATGTGCACGCCGCTAAAAATTGACAGCTTGAAAGGTGTTCGGATCAGCTCGAAGACGCTCGATTGAGCCACGACATGCGCCACATGTCAGCAAATTCGACATACAAAACGACAGGCGAGACCTCTGAAAAGATGGATCTCTGAAAAGCTCGAGCTGCACTTGACAGACGCGTCGGTTTGCTTGTCCGTAGATTGCATGCCAATATATATGCCAACAGGCATTCTTTCTCAGTTCACATCATTGTTCAGCCCAACATGTCATGTGGCCGGCGATACGCGTGAGGATTTTGCTTTTCATCCAACAACATCGGTGTCGAGAAAAATAGGAAGATATATGCACGGCAAGTTCATATCTATGTATAATTAGATTTATTGCTGGACTAACAGTTACATAGTTTACAGAGCCTTTTGTCCTTTTGTTTTTGTTATATTCATGTGTTGTTTGGAACTACAATTACAATCTATGCTAAGACCGAAACTACGAAGACCGATCTAGATTGGGCTAGTTCGAAAGTCCAAGTGATGGCTATCGAGATGGGTTTCGTCACTATCACCGCCAAGTATATTTAGACAAAATTGTCACAAACGATAAATTGACGGCCGCCTGGAAACAAAACAATGGCGCCATGTTTTGCGCAATCTAGATGCCAAATTATGGCAAACTTTAAATATTTCAACATATCTTCTTGTGCTATCGCTCTAAACGGCTCTAATCTAAAAGAGTGACATGTGAGTTTAGGTATACATATCCACCGAGTACTAAATTTATCCATAAAGTGAAAAATAAAACAATAGCTTACCGGGTAGAAACGAATGAAATTTAGCCGTCCCTACAGCTCCACACATGAAGCTGCTATTATTCAGCCTCAAGTGCTTTAATAATTCAATTCGTTGTTTGTTTAAAAAAATCTCTACAGCCGAAGTGTTAGGCCGCTGCTTTAGTTCCAATTGTCTGTACTTCTCAATTTGAACATGACATTGCATTCCCCATACCCCTCCGCTTGGAGCAATTCAGCGATTTGTTCGTTAAGCTACCCGTGCAGCCGGAAATGCGAGCCATGCATCGTCACACACGCATCGACGTCTAAAAGGGAGCTGAATCAACAACAGAGCGAACCGGAAACACAGAAATATATAGCTACATTTCTCAGGGATGACGACTGATGTTCAGCATTTTTCAAATGCAGCGGCGCGGAACGATCTAATCCTATTAAGGCTGAGTGAGTTGTCCGATCGATTGCTGGATATTGTGTGGATCCGACGCCGATACGTAGCCGTTGCCGCAGCAGCTCTCTCGTCTAATGCTATCGCGTCGTCGAGGTCCACGCTTCAAAAGTTCCAATCAGCAATGCATTGTTGTTATTATTAGGAAAAAACCAAAGTGATCTATGCTATGGTTCTCGAAGTCGCGCACTTACCCACGCGTTCATGTCACTGATATCGACGATGGACAAGCCTATATTAACAAGACGTTTGCTGCTAGATGTATTGGCGTTCCTTTAAGGCGGTGGCGGCGGCGGCGGCGGCGAAGGCGAAGGCGGCAGCCAAAACTGAATACGGCTTCATACCCGAAGCTGATGGGTGTTCGGAGGATAGTTGGCCGCCGAACGGCACAAACAACGCCAAAGTGCGGACTCGTCTCTTAACAACGACGGCCCGCCTCCACGAAACCTCCAACAAACAGCCAACTCTCTGTGCGGATCGTAGAGGCTATCGTTCGTGAGATCCTTCAGCACGGTTCGCTGCTAAAAGCATTGCCACCGCCGTTGTGGACACCCATACTTACCCGAGTGGGGTCGAGTATAAGAGAAATAGAGAGACAGAGAAAGAGATCGCGCGCGCGAGAGTGAAAGAGGGAAAACCCCTCTCCTCCTCTCTGCCTCCAGCAAAAGTCGGCCCCCACCCAAGGAAGAGTGAGGGGAAGAGATGAGACAACCAGGAGAGAACATAGAAGAAAACATCATCGCTCAAAACCACCGTCGTCGTCGTCGTCGCCATCATCCCCATCATTATCATCATCAGGCCTCGACTGCGGCCGACAACACTCGACGACAACCGTCTGATGGAACTCCTCTTCGTCTTCTTCATACTCGCGCGCTCCCCCCGGCCTTGTGTTGGCGTAGTAGCCCCGCTAGCCCTTCCCCCGTGCAGAGGTATGGTGCCACAACGGTCCAATCACAAGCAGCATCACAATGGCAGGCAGCAAACAGTCGGCAGCTCAACAAAGTGGTTCGTGGTATAGCCACTCTCTTACTGGCTCGCTCACTCACTTGGCCAGCCAGTCAGTTCAGCTAGCCCTGAGCAGATCCGGTGGCAAACTCACGTGTTGAAAAATTGTTCATTTTGTCAAAATATTGCCCCAGGCCAGAGCAAAAAAGCGCACACGAGCGCCCACGAAAAGAGTGTAGAGGGAGGGAGGGGAACAAGGGGTAGAGAGAGTGAGAGAGAGAGGTAAGACGGACCCCTAAGCTGAGCAGTCGCCGGATAGTGTCCCTCATCTGCCCGTATGTGTGGGGGGCGAGGAAGGGAGGGGGGTATCTAGATGGAAAGAAGGCGAGCTTTGCTCGAAAAGAGAACGGACTCCGGGTGTCCGGACGGACGGCTTTCGAGAGAGTCCGGCGCGCCGGGCTCCATTGTGGTCGTGTGATCGAGAGATCGGGTCGAGGCAGTTGGGTCAAAACGTCGGATAGGGACGGCGGATAGGGACGGCAGGAGCAGCTTTGCCCGGTCGCTGTTTGTTTGATCGTATCACAGAGCCGCAGACGACGACGTAGAATAGCGCAAGATACGAGATATTCACCACAGCAGCAGAACAACGAACGACGCAATTCCTCATCACCACCGAGCAACAACAGAAAAAGATGAAATAAGCTCTTTGCTGACTATATAGTACGGGACAGAAAGCAGCCAGAATAAAACGCCTAAGTCGAAGCTGTTTCGCTTTTTCCAGCGGGACCAAAGGCCGGTTGTGGTACGACAACGCAAAGAACGGCGAAGCTGGCCTTCATCGACCCCGCATGGGTGCTGAAAATACGGCTAAATCGCAGCCGACACAGACTGCAGGACTAGGTGGGAAAAGTATGTACATATCAGAAGTGGCGGGCGAATCTGAGTTTTAACGTCAGAATTGATACCTGGTTTCGAATGTTTTGTGGCCAGATGCGTGAGAAGGGCAGAAAGGAATTAGAGTGAGAGAAATACGGTCCTCACTAAACACTGCTGGGTGTTTTGTGGATCGGACAGCTCAGCCCGCTCCATGGACACATTGCTTCGTATGCAAATGGTATTTTCTGTCTATACAATATGGCTAAAATCTGCGTAACAGTACAGAATAGGAAATACGGTTCATAAAGGATTCGCATCCGGTTGCGTTCTTGAATAGATATACGTATATATAGGGAGAACTAAGGAACTAGTTGACTGAGCAGCAACAACACATGTCGAACTGAAACCGCTATCCTTACGACCTAAAGAAATTGGTAAGGTTAGTAAAAACAAAATGATATATATATATATATATATATATATATATATATTATTTATCGTATACGAAATAAATGCGCGTACACGATTTTGGTGTCACAATGCCATTTTGCCTCTTAACGAGGCAATTTTCCGGACCCAGTCTGTGTATTCTTTTTCTTGCCGCTGTCATTCTCGTTCTAATTTTATTTTTCCACTTAAATTCAGTTTCCTTGCTGGTCTTCTTGAGCTCTCACCAGCTCGTAACAATTCATCATTTCATCACAGCCAAACATAGTTTATACTGAATGCTCCAATAGTACAGTCCGCCTTTAACTTATTTGGCACACTTATATGCGCTATCAAATCCGGACAATCAAGTAAACAGGCCAGCCGCATTAGTTCGGCCGTGTTGCGGTTCTGATGACCACGGTACACGTGGCGTGGCCGTCTTCAATGCTGAGTAAAGGCTTGTGCTTGGTTACAAGGAAAGTCCATCAGCTGACAACTCTGAGACGAATGTGACGTACTATTTGCGTGCGGCCAACGAAGATGTTTCAGCTGAAGACCAGCGGGGAGCGCAGTACAGGAAACATCAAGGAAGCGTTCGGCCTCAAGTGCGACTATCAACGTGGAGCCCATCCATACTTTGTTAAAACTTGGGCCACTGGCCGAGTTGCCATGAAGAGAGGCAATATTAGTCAGCCTTTTTTATTCTCTTTTCACTCCTATCATCAGATGCGATGCCAGTGCATCGGTAACCTCTGCAAAAAAGAACAGGGTTTGAGGTGAGTTTGACTATGTAAAATGAGCCCGGAGGACCTTTTCTGGGAATAGCCCAAATTACTTCCGCGTAAGCACCAAAAATCTCAAAATATATAAGCGTTTACAATCTTGAACAAAACTTCAAGCATATCGTAGACGGAATGCTATGCAAACGTGATTTTGTAGAGTTTATCAAGCCTATAAGAACGTTGTCAAACATCTGAGGCTAGATAGGGTTAATACGTCGGTGCAGTAGACCCAGACGGCGCGGTGAAATTTGTTGTGAAAGTGAATCCTGCTAAGTACGCAAATCTTTATCGGACAACATATACTCTCGGATTCATCTGTTGAAGTCGCTGACCGTAATCATTCATGGAGTCACTATAGGGTCAACGAATGAGGTCATTGTAATAGCTACAGGAAATGACTTTACTAAAATCGTTCCTAATCACTATGCCAATCTCAGGCTTCCGGCACTCCTTTTCATATAGAGGGCGATCGTCGAATCAATTGAGGGAGTGGTTCTCCTGGAGGGTATACCACGTTGCACAAAGTCATAGGTGGTTGTGTTGGTTTTCTAATCGGTTGCTCGGATCAGCAGGTTTGAAACCTGGCAACGATTACGAATGGAGCAAAGTGTGTCTGCGAACAAAATTTACTCTGAATATGACAGGGAACGTATCTAGCGAGTGTGGTTTTTTACAAGTCATAATATAGATATTATAACCTAGTAGCAGCTTCAATAAATGGCGATATTTAACAGCATGCCGAGATCGGCTTTCGTAGACGGGTAGTCTGAATTGTAACGGTCTGTAACTGTCCATCCGAGACAGTCATCTTCGGGTCTATCTTGAGTTACAAATTAGTTTGTTCAATCAAAAATCTCCAGGCAGCTCTATATTATTATCTATGTATTTCAAAAATAAAAAGCTAATCGTTGTTTATAATTATAAAGTTATACTATATAATTTAATTTATTTTATAAAAGTAAATTCCACCTTTATGTTATGTAATTATTTTAGTATTTATTAATTATAATAGAGAAAATATACTATTTTTTATTAGTATAACCGCAAATGCTGGCACTAAATTAAAAAAGAATAATTTTAATAGATAATTAAAAAAAATTATTTCAAAATGTTATTTTCTAATATTTTATTTTTTAATAATTTTTAGAATTTTTCATTCATTCATAATGAGGGGTTGCTAACTATACACATTTTCTGTGGGAATTTGTTACGCATTGTCTACTCCCTTTTTACAACAAAAGCCATTTTGCATTACACCTTTCTCTTACAGGACGGAGATGGTCTAATGCTCCTGTGGCGATTAAACTCTATAGATCGGCCCTTTCAACGGCACCTTTAGAAGCGTTCTTAACGCCTACACCTCATTCAGAAAATTCAAACTAATCACGCGTTTACATTACACGAAAATACCCTTGCCTGTTATCTGTGGTCAAGGGGGTATGTTCCGGCGAAACGCGAATAATTAAACTTTATCCGACATTCAGCAGGGCCTTCCTTTTGGTCTGTACGAGTAACCCTTAACCCCATCGACTGCATGTATTGGCAAAAATCGCGATCCGTAGGCCAACTGAAATCACATAGAAGCCCTAACTGCAACGTTGACACGAAGAACTCTAAAAACTTCAGAATCAACCCGTAGGCAATTTTAATACGGCCTGGTCTTATGCAGCTTTAAAGCAATCAAGTGGTTTTCGCAATTCCATTGCTCCAACTGAGCAATGACAAGTGGGGATCAGAGCTTGCGTCCCACGTAATCACCAAAGCGCCAACACATATTTACACTACACAGTGGTCCTTGGTGTATTTTTTGGATCTTGCAGTCTGAGCATATTCCGTGCCGTAAGGTGCCGGAGCGCTTGTCATCTAACACGGTCATATAGAGCTACAAGCTTTCATGTGTTTGAGCGATTCGGCGCAAGTCACTAGCCCGAGGCGCTGGCCTTTGGGCTCCGTCATACGAAGCTATATTGGCACCAAAAGTGGGCTGCACAAATATCTAAAAGTATATAGAAAATGATTAGGTACGACGAGGCTTAAACCCTCTTCAGGGTTTTATCGGCTGCAGTCGAGAAATTTGAAAATTCACGGCTGTTTCGACTTCCTTACGTTCCTTAGGAAACGTACAGTAAATGCGGCACATAAAGCGAAGGATACAAAGTCATATATATATATATATATATATATATATATATATATATATATATATATATATATATATATATATACAAATAGATCATGCAACTTACCTATGTATATTTCTATAGTGACCTTCATTAGCTAGAGGGATATGTTGTACAATAGTCAGATCAATCAGCATTGAGTGAGTTGTGCATCGAGAAATCCGCACAGGGGCAGAGAAATCCGTTATTGAGGCAGACGCTTGGCAAAAAAATACAGAAAACACTCTGTTTAACATAACCTTCATTATCTACATAGCCGCCTTAATATTGAAATTCACAACCACTTCACATAGACATGATTATTTCGAGTAGTACATGAAATTATGAATTTTCAAGGGGATGCACAAAACCTTGGTAGATCGAGAAGTGATTCGATATATATTAGGTTAAAACTATGTCTATAGATACGTACATGGGCGTAAAAAATCAAATCGGTACCTTATTGTGCGCTACATACAGCATACACGGCGTCTACAGTGTAGTCTGGCGCCGCAAAGCAAACCGCTTTGGCAACGTTAAATAATGCCGTAATTTGACTTATTTACGGACCACAACTTACCAGCAGTACCTTAGAGACGCGAAGCGTATTGTCAAGATCGGAAGAGTAGCCAAGTTGCTGCGGACCGCGCTAATAAACATATGCGAGCAATCGGCGCGGCAGATCTGTTTCTGGGGCACCTCAGCGCATTTTAAAAAACGCCAACGTTTTCCCTTGGGCTCACCCGTCGTTCTCTATGAATCGTGGTCGCTTGGTTAGAAAATTATCTAGTTAGAGAGGGGCTGGGAGGCATAGCCATCGATAAGGTACTAGAATAGAACCGAGCAAGATGGCTTAGTGGCAAAGCCTTTGCCTTGCATTCGGGAGGACTGGGTTCGAGACCCAGACCGGCCACTCTTAAATTGGTTTGCATGGTTTCCAATTTAGACAAGGTAAATGCCGGAGTGGAATAAACTTAGCCATGACATGAAAAATCCGTACACGGGCAATTGCCTTACGGGAAATTAAAAAAAAAAAGAATAGGCCCACGACCAAGAGCTCGAGTGCCAACTCAAAAAGCGGCGGCACTAGACGGGATATGAAAATGGACATTTTAAACAAGCTACTATACGTGCCGTGCACTGCACTCACCCGCTCGTTGAATATCGAATCGCGACGATAGTAGATTTGCTATAAAGGGTTTGCCCGCTAGCATAATTTAATTTTAGATAACTCTACTGATGCATGTGCCTGAGAGCAATTGCAAAGACAAGCTGTATGCACAAACATAGATCCAAATTACTGGGCCTCCGTTCAGTCACTTATCTCAAGTTCAAAGGCACTGTTTCAGGCAGCAATATAGTTTCCTGCAAATCGCAATACTTCGAGAGCACACAGTATTTCATTTTAGAATGTCAATATCACACTCTCGTCAGAGAACGAGCTTGGTTACCTTAAGGCCACGTGAACCGCGTGTTACCTCAAGGCAACACCTGACGCACGTTCGGGATGCGTAGTGTTAAACCGTCTGCCATTTATGGGAGGTGAAAGGCGTAATCCTCGGAGTCGGCCGTAGTGCAAGAGAACCTCAGCACGATTGACCCGGACATGACAATAAGGCGTAAAAACAACATATAAATCACTTGGGTATAAATGTACGCTTTTTTTCACCGTTCGAATGCGGTGGAGTGCGGTCGTGTTTCGTGTTGGCTCCCGTAAAATCAACTATTACGAGAGGCTTGACTGTGATTTTCGTAGTGATAATTGCATCTTCTAGACTTTTCATAGTAAGTGTTCGAACAGTGCACACCATACGCCTGGAGGCACTCCGGTTACTCGTCAGGGGGTCCTGACTCCTCCAGGGCTCTCTGACAACTGTGTTCGATTTGCTAACGTCATCGCTAGCCGTAAGCTTGAGCCTAACTTGCGGGCGGTGGTCACTACGGCTTAGAAGCAGAGAAGCCTGCGCAGTCGTCGTAGCCTAGTGGTAGCGTCATCGACTGCCAGTTGTTGGGCCCCGGTTCAACTCCCAAAAGTGGCAACTTTTTTTTGTGTTTTTTTTTGCGTCCATTCGTTCCAAGGCATTTGGACAGCTAAGACAATGCCGGTCGAGTCCAGCGGCAGTAAGCCGCCTGGTAGTTTGGATATATCCAGACTCAGAAGCGCAATCGCCAAAGAGACACCAATTGCTGCCCAAGCCGATGTCTCGAAGCCGGCTGAGAAGAGGGCTTGTAGCGCATCGCCAGGTGTATCACAAGTTGATCCAACTACGGGTGCCGAAACTTCGGAAATCTCAGACGGAGGTGTAACACCAGGGTGTAAGCGAAGAAAAGGTTCCTCTGTAGAATCCGATGAACGCGACGAATCGTTTACGCTAGTGGTGTCAAAGCGTGAACAGAAACTTATGTCTCGTGAGCAGCGTCAGTTGGACAAGCTAAGAATGGAGGCATCTAGCGGTCAATTCAACGCTTTTAAAGTGTTCATACGGAAAAAAACCACAGAGGATTCAGCTTCCAAGGAGTTCGCTGACGGTACATTATTGCAATTATGCAAGGCTATTCATTCTAATTGTCCTGAGTGCAAGATTTCAAGCAATAAGGCCGCTATTTCTGTGTGGGTCAACACAGAGGATGCGGCTAGGAAACTAACGCAGCTCTCTGCAATAGGGTCAATACCTGTCACGGTAACCTGTCCAGCACTAACTTCATTCAAGGCGAGGATTCAAGGCGTCGATGCTGCGTTTACAGACGACGAGATATGTCAAGAACTATCAGATTATGGTGTGGTGCACGTTCGACGTTTATTCCGGACAGGTCACGCTGGCAAGACCCCACTCAGCAAGGTGATCCTGACCTTTGACCGTCAACCGCCTGTGTCTGTCTTCCTGGGATACAAAACCCACTCCGTCGTTCTTGAGCCCGATCAACCGAAGTTGTGCTACAATTGTCAACGAGTGGGACATCTAGCGGACAGGTGCACTTTTCGGAAGGCCTGCAAAAGATGTGGAGGTGGAGATCACCTGGCTTCAAATTGCACAAAACAGTTGAGGTGTGTTAACTGTAGTGGCCCCCACGTGGCCGGATCGCCTTCCTGTCCGCGTGTGGCCTACCTCCGCGAGCGGAACAGGATCATTATGGAGGCGAGAGTTCTACAACAAGTTAAGGCATCGCATCCGTCTGCATCGATTACCGAGGCTCCTGATGTCACAGCCACCATCGTGAAAGACGTACAACCCGGAGGTTCCATCAAAGATAAGGCTTCGTACGCTGCAGTCCTTAGGGGCATTTCTACCACACAAGAAAGCTCCTCACCGCAGCTGCTCCTTCCCAACCCACGACCGCTACCGAAGCCCAAGCGGAAGCGAACCAACACATATAGGAGTCGTCACGCTCGACCGCGGTATACTGCTAAACACAACACAAAGAGAAACACCCGCAAGACGTCTCGCAGAGATGTTGGAGGCGCCTTAACAGACGTCGCTCGGATGTTAGAGGGTATCAGTCCTGATCTGGCAGCAACTTTGAAAACGATTGCGGAAGCCCTGAAACCTCTATTGGCTCTCCTTCCTTTCGCAGAGAAGCTCAAAGCCTTTGCATCATAATGCCAGATAACGAGAACCCAAACGGAAGGGAGGCCGATCATGCTTTTGTTGTCGGTGACCCCAACAGGGCTACATGTCCTGTGTGTAGAGGTATCTTTACGAGGAGGGGTCTTGCCAGGCATATATCGGTCAAACACGCCGATGCCGTCAACGGGCCGTCCACATCCCACCAGGCTCTGGCAGAAGACCTTGATGTTAACACGCTACTCATCGATATCCAGGCAAACATGCGTCATGCCAAACTACTACGCATTTTACCTAAATCCGTGCGGTCCACTGTTGCGGAGGAGCTTACTAAGGTATTTCTAAATGTCGTCAAGGACAACGACCTCTTCGCCTGGTACTCCTTGTTTTCCTTCGCTCCTGTCGTGTTACGACTCCCTCGAGCCAGGAAGGATGCTCAATCCCTGTCTGTACTGGTCAGGAAGAACCTACGCGATTTTTCATCAGGATTAAGGCTCAGGGATCTGACACACGAGGGATCAGGACGCAAAGTAATAGCACACCTCGACAATGACCTCCCCAGACGAGTGAAGGTCAAGCTCTCAGAAGGCGACATCTCCGGTGCTGCCAGATTGGTGAGCTCTCAGGATATTTTAGCGCCAGCCAACGAAAATACAGAAGCTCTTCGCTCCAAACATCCCGATGCGCCTACGGATCTCTCCATGCCCACACCGCCGGCAGTCACACTGCCTTCTTGAACCTCACGTGAAGAGATACTGAGTGCAATGAAGACATTTAGCAGAAGTTCAGCCGCCGGCTTAGACTTCATACGACCCCGTCTGTTGCAGGACTTATTGTCTGGTGCACTGGGCAGCACGGCCGGTCGACTAGCGGACGCCATTGCTAAAGTGGTGGACGTACTCAGATGGGGCTCGCCCCCGTCTTGTCTTTCACCACTTATCTTTGGGGCAAGGATGTTTGCATTAAAAAAAAAGATGGCTCATTACGTCCAATCGCTTGTTCCTCAGTCATTCGCAGACTGGCGGCCAAAATCGGTTGCTACGATAATAGGGACACTATTTCAGCAGCTCTTGGCCAACACCAGCTAGGATTCGCTACCCCGGGGGGTACAGAGGTAGTAGTCCACTGTGCTCGTGCATTTTTGCAATCGCGCAAAGTGCCAACAATGATGGTCAAGCTGGACTTTCGAAACGCCTTCAACAGCGTCCGGAGAGACCATTTGCTTCGAGCCGTCAAGTCGTGGGCACCAGTACTGTTTCACCAGACGAACCTGGCCTATGGTTCAGAACCATCCCACCTGGTAATGCCCCACAGCACTATGCTATCGCAGACAGGCCTTCAGCAGGGTGATCCCCTGGGTCCCCCACTTTTTTGCTTGTGTATCAAGGAATTGGTGGATTCACTGCAGTCCCCCCTTAATGCCTGGTACTTGGATGACGGGGTTCTGGGCGGGGACCTCCCGACCGTACTTGACGACATACGGAAAGTTATTGAATTTGGTGCTATTAGCAATCTGACATTGAACCCGATCAAATGTGAAGTATATGTCACAACTCACAACGAAGTTGAGCCGTTAGATTTAACTAACCTTTTTGACTTACTTCCGGGCTGTCGCGTAGTAGACAAGGTTAACCTGGAGCTGCTAGGTGTCCCCTTGTTGCCGGAAGGCATTGCAAAGGCATTAGACAGTCGAAAAGACAAACTTGACTTTGCGGCGGGCAGACTGCCTCAATTGGGGGCTCACTGCGGCTTGTTCCTTCTTAGATCTTGTTTTTCAGCCACGAGGTTAACACACCTGCTTAGAGGTTGCAACCTGTTTTTATCACGAGAGCTCTTACAGCCATTTAATGGACTTAGCCTAGACATTTTAGAGATCATACTAAATCTTAAGCTGACCGCTGAGGCAAGGGAACAGGTAATGCTCCCGGTTTATTTAGGCGGCCTAGGTGTGCCCGACGCGGTCATAACGGCAGGACCTGCAATCGTGTCGTCACTGACCCAGGCTGCGGAGAGGGTTAGGGCATTATTGGATAACGATGGGTGGGAAGCTTATAGCGTAGAACTACAAGAGTTGACCGACCAATTGTCGTCTTTATTCGACTCCCCTCCCGTTGAAAGGAATACGCAGAACAGTTGGACAGCCCCCTTGCAAGAAAAGCGATTAGCAAGCCTGATCGATAGAGCCCCCACCTTGGCTGACAAAGCCAGGCTCCGAGCCGTAAGTAGTGAAGGGGCTGGACCTTGGTTGCATGCCCTACCCTGTCCACGAATAGGGACTCTTTTGGATGACGAGACGACACGCATTAGCACAGGACTGCGGCTTGGTGTCGACCTAGTCGTTCCTCACCGATGTCGTTGTGGTTATCTTGTGGACGCGTTGGCCCATCATGGCTTGTCATGCGCCTTAAGCGCAGGCCGAAGAGCACGCCACTCGGCTCTAAATGATACTTTCAGTCGAGCATTGAGGTCTGCCGGCTTTCCGTGTATACTAGAACCTCCGGGCCTATCCAGAGACGACGGAAAAAGGCCTGACGGCCTTACTTTAACCCCCTTTGAGCGTGGCCGCATGCTTGTTTGGGACGCAACTGTAACCGACTCATTAGCCCCTTCGATGGTCGGTGCAGGGGCGGACCAGGCAGGTCATGCGTCCAGGTTAGCAGAGGCTAACAAATGTAGAAAATACTCTGGCGTTGGCTATCCGCACCAATTTTGTCCGTTGGCTTTTGAAACAATGGGAGGCCCAGGACCGCTTACACTGAAGTTGATTCAGCGCGTGGGCAGAAACCTTAACCTTGCCACGGGAGACTCGAGAGCATCGGAGTTTTTGCGTCAGAGACTGTCTCTCGACATTCAACGAGGAAACGCAGCATCTGTTCGGGGCACTTTGTTGAACTGGGCTAACCCTGGGTTAGAAAACCCGTGACTACACGTTCGCGCGGAGACAATTGTTCACTCCAAAGTGCTAACATAAAAAAGTTATATAATAAAAATGTACGCTACTCAAACTCAAAATGGCTACTCTACTTGGGCTATCCGAGCCTGTGCAACACAAGCCGATGTTATCTGCAACAATAGTTCGCCTTTTTTTACCTAAATATATTTTCGTTGTTGGATTCTGCATTGTAACACGGACAAGACCAAAGCTACAAAGTTCCGTTACAGAAATCAGATTGATCTATATGCGCTTTGTCATGGGGAAAAGTCCGTGCGTAACTAGAACGGCTTTACCCAACTAGGACTAACGATCACAAACAAAAGTACGTCATGCACGAATCATTTCTGGATGTGTTTAGAAAGCTGTAGTGGCTGCTTCGCTAATCTGGAAGCCGCACACGATGTCAGTCAAAGCGGCACTTCCTCTTCTTTAGGTGTAACTTGTGTCATCAGCATCCAGTATAATATCCAGCTGATTTGCTAAACAAGGGAAACGCAGGCTCTATCCAGCTGATTTGCTAAACAAGGGAAACGCAGGCTCCCACAAACGCATTGTAGCTTCTTAAGCGAGTTAAGAACTTGGCATGCATACATCCAACGAATCGCCAAGTGTCTCTGCTATCTATGAGAAACGCCAATGTGTAGAAAATGTTTTGTTCTTCCTACTACGGCGACCTACAATATACTTATCAAGGAATATGAAAATTATATGATAGACAAATTCCCGTAGTTTTTCCTTCAAGGGCAAGCACTAAGATAAAATTGTGAACATGCATCCAGATATTCATTAGGTTAAGGCTATGTTTACAGACGCATATATGGGCGTAGAAAGATCAAATCGTTATCTTACTGTCACCTACGCGCAGTATATGCGAGATCAATCGGTGTCCAGAGGCCGACCGACTCCGCATTGTAATGTAAAACATTGTGATGCTGCATAAGTGAATTTACCCAGTAGGGTGT
This sequence comes from Dermanyssus gallinae, assembly GCA_003439945.1. NCBI lineage: Eukaryota > Metazoa > Arthropoda > Arachnida > Mesostigmata > Dermanyssidae > Dermanyssus > Dermanyssus gallinae. Next base: position 48,082 of record QVRM01004242.1, read on the forward strand.
GAAAACAACACATCAACGAAACATTGCTATAAATGCACAAATTAAAACCACATTATCAAATTAAATACACTCGTATACATGTACTCCACATACAAAAAAGCCTCGCATAGACCTTGCTAAGCTTTGCCGGATCGGCTGCAGACTGGAAGAGATAGGAGGAGGAGGTGGAGGAGGAGGAGGAAGAGGAGAAGGTGGTGATGGTGGTGCGGATGGGAAAGCAGGGAGAAAAGATTTATTCATTCCCTGGTGCCGAGCTTTACGCACGGCCAGAGCAGCTAACAACAGCTGTTGCTTCCACACGCTTCTGGCGCTAATGGTTGGTGTTCGTGGCTCGCGCAGTCGCCCTTGGTCGTTTGTTCACCTACATGCATACATACATAGATACGCATGCATGGAGGCACGTGCACGGGACACGCGCCTGAGGGAGTGTTCTAAATGCTGAACCCGTCTAGCCAAAGTCCGCCGTTCAGGGCAAGTGACGCTACCAATGGTACTGCTGCGGCAATTCCCGATTGACCGCTCGCTACGTAGCTGAGCTAGCTACAAGGATGGCACGAGCCGTTTTAGCGTCAATCCGGCTTCTGTCGATCGTCGCCGCTGGCCCGCGAGTTCGGGGCCGCCGGCATTCAGCTGTCTATACCTCCATCTCTGTAGGTGGTGCAGGGCAATTCTGCAGGTGGTCCAGGACAATTCTGCAGGTGGTCCAGGGCAAGTCTGTAGAAGATGTGTGTCAGCGCATACCTGCGGCGACCGCAAAGGTGCCAACAGCGGGCTGCGGTGCCCGCAATTGGCCCCAATGTTCAAAGTTCCGTTTGTGACCTGCACGTCTGGCCGGCCGTCGCTTCGGCTGGCCATCTTCGGCAGTATCACACCGTCGGGGCTATACTTTATCGTAGTAGTTGAAGTAAAGTCTATAGCAGTATATAATTTTCCGTATTCGCGTTTTTTACATTCTCTTCTGTTCTCGCGCTTTCTCCCTTTTCTCTTCCTCCTTTCTCCTCTTTTTCTCTCGCTACTTTTCGAATGGGAAGTAAATTTCAATCATCACAGAGAGAAATGGTTGACGTACTTCTTCCGTTATTATCGCGCGTGCCACCTCTACCGTCTGCAGAATTATTTTTAAGCTTCACTTTGCTCATCGTGACTTCGGAGCGTAGCGTGTATCGAAAACGACCACAGCGGGGGCGGTCGACGGGAGCAGCCAAACGACAAACTCTGCCCGGTGAAGCAGCAGCAGGGAGTAGGAGAAGTAGTAGTAGTAGTAACAGCATTGCCACTTTTCCCAGTTTGCTCCCTTTAAAGGAGGAAAGTGGTTTTGGAATCAGCGGCAACACATAGCCAGCTAGTCAGCCTGATGCATAAGGGACTGGCCGGATAGGGGTTGGTTGAGGTTTCGGAACGGGAGCGGCACAGGAGCTAGGCTGCGGGTGCCGCTGCTGCTGGGAGCCCCGCTGCACGACACGGAGATGCATCGGATAGCTTGGGTATCGAGCGTATCGTAGTGCGGTCCTGGCATGGCGGGTATAACTAACGTTCGCACGCAGCGAGCAGCCCTCCCGAATCCCACTTCTGACCAGATATCGGCCCTTCTGGCTCTCTCTCTCTCTCTCCATATCTCTCTTTGCTTATGTCTTCTTCGCGCGCACCCCTTTTCTCGCTATTTCTGTCTTGCCCTCTGCCACTTGCAGTCAAACGGCAATCCGGCAGTTGGACGCGCGGCGCATCTGCCTGCCCGCTCACCCGCGATGTTTAGTCTGTCCCCTGCCACCGGGCGCCCCACAGAGCCGCGACAGGCCGCAAAAGGGCAACGGCTGTGTACAGTCACCACCACTGCTGTACTCTATCCAAGCAAGATGGACGAGAGAGCGTTTTTATCGCCTGCGCACGAGCCGCCTTTCGAGTCGAGTAAGCTGCTTCAGTTGGACGAGTGTGTGCGGGAATATGTGGGGTGGGGGAAGAGGTGGGGTGGGGGAATAGGTGGGGTGGGAGAAGCGTCGAGAAACAGAGATCGACAAGGAAAGAAACAAGGAGAGAGGGATGATAGAAAAAGCAAGGCAGAATGAAAGAAGGCCAGAAAGATCAGGCGAGGTTCTTCTCCCCCAGCCTCTCGTGGTTCGTTTCCTCCTGCTCTCCTCGTGTCGACCCAAGAAACGAGGTGCTGGATAACTCCCGCCGTCGCCTGGTAGCCGTTCTCCAGGCGGTGTTTGCCACAGCGTACCAACACGTGCCGTGTATGGGTTGCTCTGCTCGGCCCAACGCTATGCTAGGTGGCGGCGACCCAGCATAGCGTCGGGTCGAATAAACGCTACAGTCAGTCAGTCAGTTTTATAATGATGTGCATGATGATGTTGATGATGATGATGGTCATGATGGTTATAATGATGATGATGAGGATGGTGGTGACGCTGACGTTATAACTGACGATGATGGTGGTGGTTGTGATGATGATGATGCTGATTATGATGATAGTGATGATAAAAGAATGAATGTATGAGTGAGTGAGTGAATGAATGAATGGATTTAGCGGGCGCTGACTTGGCACACTTTGCTTTAGCAGAAGCGGACCTCCCTCGATCGGGGGTCGTCGTCGGCGTCGGGACTGCCGAAGCGGGATCGCCTAAAACGTCCCCTAAAAGCCGCCGCACCGATGAAGACACACGGTCTGTGTTCATTTTCTCATCCACCATCGTTACTCGCAGCAGCAGCAGCCGCAGAAAGCAGCAGGGGTGGCAGCAGCAGCAGCGGCGGCGGCAGGAAGTGAAGAACTTAGGCGCCCTACTATTAGTGCCGGTCGGAGTCGTGTTGGTGCGGTAGCGGCTCTCAGTGAGTGCTTTCCACTCCACTGTGCCTGCGATGCGGCCAGAGAGGAGTTTTTGCCGCAACCACTGCTGTTGGTTGGGCTGCTCGTGCCGCTGCTGCTGCTGCTGCTGTCGTTGTTGTTGCTGTTGTTGTTGATCTTGTTGTTGCTGTTGTTATTGTTCTTGTTGTTGTTGCTGTTGTTGTGTTTGTTGTTGCCGTTATTGTTGTTGCGACTGCTGCTACAGTATTCCTCCGGCTCCTACTACGGCCACTGCAACGACGAAGACTGCTACTACAGTGTTCTATTCATCACCATCAACACTCGTCATCATCATCACCGCCACCACTATCGCCACTTACCTGCATAGAACTCATTCAACTCTAAAATAATGTCTATTTGGGGCCGTCCCAATATGTAATCTATAATGCTTGCGTATATATGTATATATACAGGTAGTTCAACAAGTTCTTAACATGAAAACCAGGAAGAAGGCATTGACAGCAGCCTTAACCTCTTCATTGCTGCAAAAACGCTTTCCACCGAGACTATTCTTCAAATGTCCGAAGAGGAAATAATCAGGGGGAGCCAGGTCTGGAAAATAGGTCGCTCAATAAGTTTGAACCTCAGTTGGGCCAGTTTTGCCGATGCTTGCCGCGACTTGTGTGCAGGAGCATTGTCCTGGTGAAACAGGACAACCTTCTTCTGCAAAGCGGGCCGTTTCTCGATAAGTTCTTGCTTCAGGCAGTCCAACAGTCTTGCATAATATTCTCCCGTGATCGTGTTACCGCTCTCAAGGTAGTCACCCAGAATTATTCCACGTTGGTCCCAAAAAACAGTAGCCATCATCTTTCCGGCCGATGCCGTTGTCCGCACTCTCTTCGGAGGTCCTTCACCAGGTGCACACCATTGGCGAGATGCTTCTTGGGTCTCGGGAGTGTAGTGATGGACCCAGCTTTCATGGACGGTCACGAATCTGCGTCAAAAATCCGACGGATTTTCCGACATGTTGGCCAAATTTCGCTGTGAAGCGCGTCTTTTTGGCCTTGGTTGAGCCAACGGCACCCATTTTGCTCTGAGTTTGTTATCTTCAAGTTCTCGTGCAGGATGAAATGTACACTACCCAAACTGGTCCCCAAGGCTTCCGCTATCTCTTTAATGTTCACTCGCTTATCTGCGGCAACGATTTTCCGCACTTTTTTCACGTTTTCTTTATCAGTTGCCGTTTTTGGGCGTCCTGAACGTAGTTCATCCTCGGTGCTCCTGCGACCTTTTTTTAACTCATTAATCCAGTTGGAAACAGTGGCAAAACATGGCGCAGAGTCACCTTACACCTCGTTTAACTCAGTTTTCACTTGGGTCGCATTCCAACCTTTGAAATAAAAATGTTGGATAACCACTCAAAACTCTTTTTCCTCTATTTTTCAAAATCACGCCGATACGTTGCACGGAAAAAGCGATCAAACGAAATCGCAACGGCCGATCACCATAATATTTTGACCAGTCGAAAAGTTGCCGTTTCCAATAGCGGTGAAAGCGCGCCAAAATTTATTTTAAGAACTTGTTGAACTACCTGTATATATATATATATATATATATATATATATATAACCTACAGCTGTTAGGTCAAAAGTTACATAGATAAGTCGGTAGGTCGCAAAAGTATACTGAATTTCAGTGCGAGCTCGAATCAGCACCCAGCGGATCCTCATCTTCGATATGTGTTTCAGTGTCTCCAGTGCTGAGAAGCTTCACAATCGCCTCAACACAAATGGTCATATACATCTCGTATCTATAAACCACCCTACAAGTTCCACGTTGAAGCTCCAGACGTAGACTACGATCATCTTATATTCAAGATGAGCTCTGAGAATAAGAACCCTAGCTTTCTATATTCCATAGTCAGCTGCGACCTATATGGTGGTGAGAAAGTTATTCGAAAACCTGGCTGACCTAAAACCCAGCTTTATATTCTGCGCAGTGATTCATGCTCCGCCGTTTTGGCAAGCACACGATACAGAACGAATTGAAATGTAGTTAGGTCAATGCTCAAATCACTGCAAATGGGGGTGCTCTAGAAGCTCTACATAGCTATATAAAAAGTTTAAATGTAGATGTAGCAATAACCTATACGTGGCTTAAAGCATCGGCTCGCTCATTGGAAATCAGCAATGGAGGACTATTTCATTAATTTAGAAACGATCATGGTTTACGGGGCGTTTAAGCCTTAAGTTTTATTCGAAGTAAGCTGACATGCTTGTTGATGTACCCCATTGTAACTCCGAGCTTGTGGCGTGCAATGCAATTTTTAGTAACCGCACAGTCCTGGATATAACAGTATATTTTGTACCTACTACATCACAACCTAAGAGCTAAAATTGACATTTTCATACGAGAGCTGTCGTTCCTAATAGAGCGTGTCGAGCCCGGTGGCGTGGTGGATTAAGTATGCGCCTTGCAACCGGAGGAGACACATAGGTGCGCGGGTTCGAGCCCCGCCGTTGCACATTTTTGTTTATGGGGGTCCGTCTATAAAGCAATGTGAAAAACTGTTCCGTGGACTTTAAATCTTGGCTGAGGGTCAGCCCGAAAACTTTACTAATATAACGTGACCATTTAAGTTTTCTAACTTCACTTAGCCAGACATTAATTGGGCAACACTCAGCATAATACGACTTTCAGGCGATAATATAAAAGAAGCCTTACTTCTGAACTTTTCCGCGGAATTAGAGCTCCAATAACACATTACAGAAGCAACACGCGTGGGCCGTTAGCGCGATTTGGTATTAGACACTGTTATTTGCAACGATGACTAGGTGGGCGAAGCTGCTGCGCAGTCAAACTAGCTTAATTATTAAAATTTGATGATAAGATAAAAATTATTTATGGCGCCACAGAGCAAAAAACCTCGATCACACTAACTGAACCAGAGTTTAGTTCTATTTGGTATTGTTCTAACCATGTGACTTTCAGGGTCACACAATTCAATCATTTAGACGATACGTTACCGAAATTGATTGCAGAACTAGCTGCTTGCAAGGTTTATATATAGATTATATTGCAGTTTCAGCGCAATAGGTATCACTATCCAGTCGGCGGTTCTTAAGACTTTGCTGTTCTCCGACCATTAACCCTGTCATAACATTATTTTTAGACTACGCTTTAGTTGCTGAACTGTCACGTACGACGACTTTCATGCTTAGCAGAAAACACAGTAAGGTCAATATTGACAAATCCCTGAACCATATTTCGCTAAACCATATGGTACATGTAATGTATATTCGGTATTTAGAGCTTTATGTAAGCCATATATATATATATATATATATATATATATACATATTTTTTTTTAGAATAATAAAAAACTTAGTTGTGAACTCCCTCCAGTTCTAAAAATTTATCAACAGATGTTGTAGTAAAAAATAATCTGCATTAATTATCTGCCAGCTTATAAACTACCTTAGATAACTCGAAGGAGATAGCGGACGAGCTACACTGTCACAATTATTCGTGCTAAGGAAACGGTCGAACAAGACTTCAGGATGAACAGTAAAACAGAAAACTTACTAAACGAAACATGGGAGAAAAATAACAGATTATTTTCATCCATTAGTTTCATCCATTTCTATTTCCAGGGTTTTTGGCTTCCTGTTTAGTATTAGGGCAAAGTGGAGTCAATGTATCATGAGAATGCCTGTAAACATGTTGAGGCTAACGGATTTGTCTATGGCAGGCCCTCTGACTAACATCAACCGTTTTTTCGAAATTGATATTTTCCCATAAAGATTGAAGGCCAGGGCGGTGTTTCCGTTATTGTTGACTTGATTCCAAAGGTTATTGAAAACTGGCAATGGTACGGCTAGATCAACGCCTAGAGTCAATCAGTTTATTTTCTGCGCACCAATTCAACGGTCGGTCATTGGATCTCTCGCTGGCTTAGTTGTGGCAACACGTGACCAACTCTGTTGAATAAAAAAATTGTCTTGCAAAAGTCCAAAGTCTTACCACCTGCGGCGAAACTCGAAAATAAGGAAAATCGGCGAATTTTATAAAGAAATCTCAAGTCGGAAAGACCCTTTTTTAGTCCTATGACAAGTGTCGAGACACCCACCATGCAGAATACCGGTGAGTCTAAAGTGGTCGTGCAGGGAAATATAAAAGGACTCGAAAACAAAGTCCACAGCCTTTGGAGAGAGATATGCACAAATGCTTTCATTGCCTTTGACCAAATTTGTATATCTCAGAACATGCTTTGTCCCTAGAAAGATATATTAATATTTTTTAGAAAAGAGAGACTTTTTTGGAATATATTGATTATGAATATGAATGTGTATAAATTTTCGTTTAAAGGTTGCCCTGTATTTTAATTACATTGATATTAACAACTACCGTCTGACTAGGTATCCTTTAGTACCAGCCACATGAGAAGACGCAACGAACATTAGGTTTAACTCTAGGTTGCACGTGTTTGCATCCTTTCACCTAACATTTAGCGAAGATGATAGTACTTTTCCAATCTTAGCCTTGGAGAGCTTCAAATCACCTTGTCGCTTGCTTTTTATGGTGATTCTGCGGTCCGCGTGCATATGTGTTCTGGCCTATCTAATTGTACTACTAAGATTGGTTTTATCTAAGCGCGTATTTCTCTCAGAATATATCCTTCAAGCTAGTTACTAATACCAGCAATCTATGTGTTCAATATAAACTCAATCTTACAATCTTATTATTATTATTATCAGTGGGGCAATATTACGATGTAGTCTCTTATGTCTTAGCTCGGCTGAAAGACTTTACAAAAAGCAGCTCCGCTATAATGTGCTTGGATATGTAGCTGTAGAAATAAATTTATCGTAAATGTGCTAGGTTTATATAATATGCCAGGTAAGGCAACGTTACGCAAGCCCCAGACGTCAAAAAACTAGACGTCAATACGTTCATCGTGACGATTTCCTATGTTATTATTATATAATATATACTACTGTAAGCGGGAGTTTTGCACACCCGTCGAGGTCGACGAAGCTTGTCGCAAGCGTCTTGCCTCCACTATTTAATTACTGTGGCGAAAGTTTGTGGTCATTCGCTTCGTGAAAATGGGGCCGTCGAGGGGGGAGTAGAAGGGGGTTCTAAAGGAGTGAGGAAAAAAGCCGAACGAACGGCAGGAAAATTCTCGCAAAGTCACGAAGACGACCGTTCACTTGGTGCAGAACGCTATCTTGCCATTATTGTATGGCACGTTGAACCTGTTCATGCCGAACGTAGCGTACTAGGTGCTCTTCACTGTCTGTGCCTCTACAGGCTTAGAAGCAGACGCTGAAATAGGAGAGATCGCCATTAACTCTTTAACTATAGAACGAACAACGGTGGTTGGGTGTCATAACAGCAACAGCAGCAACGTGTGATGCCACATCCTGAGGCATACCTAGAGCGCGCCCTACATTCGTGCCTCCTCGTTTGTTGCATCCAAGTCGCTCTTTCCCGGCTGTCTGACCACAGACGCCGACGCTGTATGTCGCCTATGGCTAGATAATGAATCTATACATTTCCAGCCACACGCACAAAGAACCCCCGAGCGGCGAGGGCGGCCTTCGTCAGCGTTTCTGTCGCCGGGGCGTCGACCCAAGCGCGCTGACTAACTAGAGAGACTTGCGGACCGCCCGGCGAAAAGCGAGTCTACCCACCTACTCAATGAGGAGCGGAAGCCAGCGCGAACGCGCTTAGGTTACCGGTGGCACAAGCATTGCCGTGTATGCGATGGCTGTGGCTAGCGCAGTTGTCTGCCCGTCTGCCTCGAAAATCTGCCACAGCTGTACATTGTGCGGCTTCTGCGGTCCTGACGCTGCGGGTTCTTTATGCGGTACTGTACTCGTGTGCATGTGTGTGTGTGTGCGTGCCTATCTATGCGTCCTGCATGTCCTTGTCGTACGTGGCTCTTTCCGACCTGCCAGCACACCTATGCATCCTGGCGGCGGGTGCCGCCATGAAAGATCCTTCTTAGCGCCGGCATAGCGCCCAGCCCGTGTCCGACCAGCGAGTGATGTTGCTTTTGCAAATGACACTTGAGAACAAAGCGAGTTCCCTCGTTTTGCCTTCTCTTAGCGCCTGCGCTTGATACGTACGCCTGATAAACCCTTCGCCATCATACTCTAGACAACGCCAAGACCATTCGCGCATAGTCCTTGAGCCCCTGTGTGCCTCTCCGAGCATGGCGTACGAGAACCTGCTGTACATACTGTCTGGCTGCGTGCGCGTACGTAGGTGCGTCGAGTTTGTAGATCGGCAATATAGCGACGACAACAACTACAACCACGGCGGTGGAGACAACAAGAATAAATGAACTCCCGAGATGGCTCCGGCAAGTTTGAGTTTGATGCCCTCCTGTTAAGGTGCTTGGCCGGACGAACGCACTGCACCGCCGGCCCGCGCGGATAATCTGGCATGGACAGCGACTGCCGGGGAGCTTGTCTCAATAGAGTGCTGTGATAAACAATAGCCGCCAGTTCGCCTTCTTCTTGCTAGTTCGCTCTTTTACGCAATTGTGCTTAAGAAGTACACCAAACGATGCTTCTTTCGCGTACACGCGTACCGAATTAAAAATGTCCCGCATTTACTGTTTTCGAAGGCCGGAATCATTATCCGTACCGATATGAACCGTATGGGGACTGGAAAAAGCTAGACAAGCCCGCCACTGACCTCGCCGTCAAACCTATTGAATTGTGGCTTATAGCAAAATTCACGTATCACGACCGTTTGCAGGACAAGCACTAACCACACTGTTAGTCGCAGAGTAGCTATGCGTTAGTGAGTGTGCCATTTGATGAGCCTTACTGATATAATTAAACTCTAATTGGTATTTAAATGTAAATTAACATATGCGTTCAGGCATCCATGCATATATCTAGTGGTTAGGCGCAAACGTTTTTGCCTATTTGCATCTATTCCCTTGACACGCTTGAGCGGCCAGGCTCATAACGGGTTCAACGTTAATAGCGCTGCCGTAGTCGAGATGTTCAACAAGCTCGGAATCACTTTTCGGCTTTAAAATGGACACTCTGTGAGTTCAACAAATTGAGTCTTTATGCACATGCACTTTACGTCACTGCCGAGTTCCTTTTTTTGAACCAGTTGACCACCTGCTCGACTGGGAAAATGTGTCACCTTTGTATATGGGAAGCATCTGTATTTTGAATTAGTGCATTCGACACTTATAATAAGGAGATCTTTTGAACTCATGTAACTTAAATGTAACAGCTTCCTCATAGACAACACACGCAAACATTTTATTTAGTGTACCTCGCACTGATGCAATTATAAAACGTAAGTACCCTCATTATACATTTATTGAAAGTGGTAAAGAAAGTTAGGCTTTAAGGTTCCGACCACAGACTTTGCAATTTATATCCATTACAAAAAGCGTTTACAAAACTACAAATACACAATGAATATATATATATATATATATGCAAATATTGTTTCCAACGTCCTTCATAAGTTCTGCATTCATTTAGACACCTTGCGGCATTAGCCTTGATCGCCTCGTTTCAACTCGTTACTGCTGTGGGCGCCTATTTTTCGGAATATCGACGCACGAAGCCAGCCCAGGCAGATGCGCTGGCCTGAGCGCAGTACTACTGCTACGCTATAGGGTTGCTCCGATGCTCTTCAGTAGGAGACGAGGGCACCATTGCGCCGGCGACGAGACGTCAGCTCCGACTGCATGCTCGTTCCGGAAGGGGTTCTTCATCAGTCATGGCGGGCGGGCGCTCTCCGGACGGCACACTTGGCGTCATTTTGAAGCCACCGTACCGAATGCACACGCTATACCTGTGCCCGTAGAACTCGGCGGTCCCCCGATTTTGCCGCACCTCCGACGACGGAAGGAGGGGGGGGGGGGTGACGGGCCGAGTACTGACATGTCGCTCGCCTGCTGCTCGTTTATTCTTCGTTCATCGTCACATTCGCTAAGCTTGCTCGCTCGCTCACTCGGAGGGGCGGATGCCTCCTGCTAGCAGATCCTCTACCGTTACTACAAACTCTCTCACGGCCACTCCTACAACAACTATTATTACCAGTGCGACGATTACTTCCAACGCTGGATCTTCGACTACCAGCCCATTACTGCTACTGCTGCTGCTACCAGGGCTACCATCCTCGCTACCGCAACGCACAATACCACTACGAAGCACGTCAGTCAGTCAGTCTGCACTTACAACTGATCTTCTCTTGATCACTCTCCTTTCATCTCTCACTCTTGCTCGATCTACCTCTGTCTCACGGCACCCACATCGAGTTAGGCCACCACTCTTTGCCATTGAAGTGGCATAGCTGGCTATAGGCAGGCCTCGTGCGCAGCGTCCAAGAGCCGACGGGCGGCGAGACGGCAACGAATGCAGCAAGCGAGGGGCTGCTTCCTATAACTACCGTGACAGGGACAGAGACAATCATCAGGCAGGCGGTGCAAGAAGAAGGCGCCTTGCGCCTTGTTGGGGGGGTTGTCTGTCCGGTCCAGTCGTGGTGGGCGGTGGTGGTGGCAGTGGCGGTGCCGGTGCCGAGGAGAGACAGTGTAGTCAGTCGCGAAGATAATAACGCGCGAGTGGAGAAACTGGAGGAGGGCACAAGGAGTCATGGGACTAGTTAGGTGATGGTTAGAGAAGCAGGAAAGCACAGGGCGGGGCCTCAGGGCTCCTCGCGGTCTAGCTAGCTGCTAGCGATGAGCAAGCGTTCATTGCCGAATCGACCCACCGGCCGGTTGGCTGGCGAGCCCCTAGGCAGGCCCCAGGCCTGGCAGCGGCGTCCATACAAAGAAGAGGGCCGGAGGAGAAAGAAACGGATGAAAATCCACATCCCACAACCCAGTACAGCTCCTCTCGTCCATCCCGTCCGAAGAAGGAGGAAATAGGGCTAGATAGCCTTGCTTGAAACAGGGCTTGGCCAGCTATATAAGGGTGCGCTAGTGTGGTAGAAGAGGGGGGGGCATCTCGTTAATCAAAGCAGAGATCAGCGTCAGCGGCAGTTGGCCGACCAAACCAAATCGTCGCAGCGACGACGGCGGCGGCGGGGGCGGCAGCTTTCCGCTCATCGGCCGGAGCAGCAGGAGTTGACGGTAGTCGTTGTGTTGGGAAAGCCCGTGTCCCTCTCCGCTCACTCTGTGGGAAGAATGAGCCCCGAAGTAGGTTGGACGGTTGGTTAACCAGCGGGTGACCACCACAGCAGCCGGCTGCTGCTGCTGATGCTACCGCTGGTGATAGTGGTACTGCTATAGCGGCAGGAGGAGGAAGAGACGCAAAAGAAGCAAGAGAGAAGCTTGGCACAAACAGCACGACGGGCGGCCTGGGAGCTATGGGCGGGGGCGCGGGGGGCGGGATGAATGAAATGCCTCATCGGGAAAATCCTGTGTGAATCAGGAGTAGTGCAGCCACTGTCTGGTTAAAGAGGCAGGGCTGACAGAGAAGAAAGGTGCGGGCCACCACACAAACCAGGGGGCGTAGACCATCGAATAGAACGGACGGGAACACAACCTCAGTCCGCTGCTGCTGCTGTCACCGCCGCGGGCATTTAGCTTAAGGCGAAGTCTGCGAATGCATCGGGGTGAGGCTCTAGCAATGTTTGTTTCAAAGAAGAGACGAAGAATAGAGAATTGGCTGTGCTACCACGGGGCGATAGGGTTTCGCCATCACCACCATGACCAACAGCCTCGAGGTCTTCGTTGTTATCATTATCATCGTCATCACCCTCAGCGCCGCCGCAGTATCAGCGTATGACTGGGCGGTGAAGGTGGGCGGTTGAGGCCAGTCTCCCTGCTTGTCCAATAAATAAAATGCCAGATTGGTAAAACGTTGCGCTAATTACGTTGCTAGCTGCGGCTAGGCTCTACTTGAAACAACGTGCTTCCAGATACGACAGCTAAGGATTAGCCGTACTCTGCCAAAGGTTAAGTAAGACGGACCTCATAACTACAAATGTGCAACAGTGGGCATCAAACTCGCGGACCTATGTGTCTCGGTCGCAAAGCGCACTGGGATGCACCACGACATCGGGATCGACTTGAACTGATGCCTAGCACCCAGCAAATGTAATGCGTAGGTTCATCTGTTGGCAACCTGTCCGTGCTGCTCGATGTAAGCGTGTATCTTATGTCGTCGTGCTTTATTATGCGATGAAGTTAGAAAAGCTTGTGGTTTGGCTCAAAACCTTGCTTGTTTTGTAAACCAAATACCGCTATACACGAGGAAGTAGTAGAACCATTACGAAGGCTGCTGAGAGAATTTGTAGATCAGCGCGTGGTTTAGTCGCCTTTTCGACTAGTTAACCGTGAGCGTTTTAATTGTTCGTTAGGGGCAGATTAGGGATTTCTAATCTATTTTATTCACATCTAGAATGGTACCTTGGGGCTGCGGTAGCGCATACGCTTTAGCAGTTAGTAAAACAGAAAACTCATCGTGAGTCATTAACACAGGGAATCGTATTACAAATTCCTTGCGTTGAAGACTTAATTGCCGAGAGAGCCGCGCTACCACCACGTACTACGCGACGCTAGTAACACAATAGCTGAACACAAGTTCTTGCGTAGACTTATGGTCTTTAGGGTCTTGGTCTCGTGTCGGTCGAATTCGGCAATTACTTGTAACAACAGAATGCATGCTTACAGAAGAGACATTCGGGTCAACAAGAAGGAAGAAGTCAACAACACAGAAAGAATCTGGTCATTTAACGCGTGTATGAGTAAAAACTCATCTACCTTGGGAAAACTCGTAACAATACTCATTAGATACGCGGGTGGGTTGTGGCCTTCCCGTTTGGCTAATAATCTTCTGTCAGAACGCGTAGGCCATCCCGTTTAGCTAATAATCTCCTATCGGAACGTTGAAATGAGGTTGCACGCTTAGGACGCACAAAACGGCTCTTCGCAGGAAAAACATGGAAACAGTACGAAAAATCATTGCCGCATGACGCATAGACGTCTGAACATTAGTGCATACTACTAAGACGTTGGGGATCAGTTCGCGATCGTCAGTGAAGACTGAGGCCATCACTACACTTTCGAGAGCCAAAAAGGAAGCGTTTTTCCAACAATAAAGTGGTTACAGCTACTGTCAATGCTTATTTTCCGTCTGATGACGCGGCATTCCACTCAGGCAGTATCACTGCTCTGACACCACCTCAGTAGGAAGGTGTATTGAGCTTCTCGGAGGATATATCGTATACATTTTTTTCTAATCGGAAAATGTTTGTTCATTCTTCTAAAAACGGTTTGAACAGTATTGCCAACAAGATCACGCATTACTGTCGTGCCATTGGCTCTGTAAGGTTGTATATATATATATATATATATATATATATACGTATACATATATTTATATTTATTTATATATATAGCGAGTTGCGCAAGAAGTCCGAACGTAGTCACGTGCGGCGTTTGTATTCGGCGTGTAACCGTCCTCGTTGGTGTGGCAGCCACCGTTCCTACTGTTGTGCTACTGATTTACGTTCGTATGTTCGCGCGATGTCTAACCACCACAACGCGGCGAACAAGGAAACGAGCAGGAGAAGAAATGGTCCGCCAGGTCGTCGATCGGATGACACCAAAGTAAAGCTATATACACGCAAGCCACGTAGATCCCGTGGCCATCCCGAGCTAGCTCCTCGAATGTTTACCGATGTATGTACAGATGTGTAGCTGTGAGCGTGCGTGCGTATAAATGAGAACCAGACGACAACCGACAACAACCGAATGGGACAGGCGGCAGAGACGGCGACCGCAAATGGCGATTCAGCCAACACGGAGATCTGCTGTGCTGTGCCGTCGAATGACACAAAACACCACGTCTTCTGCAAACTAAGGGACAATCCCACAGGTTCGGGTCCGAAGCCACCCCACCGCATGACAGCAGCAGCGGCAGCAGCAGTCACCATTACCACATCTGCGCGTGTTTTTCGTCGACATCCACTGTTTCTGTCGCTACTGCCACTGTTTCGGTCGCTGCTAGCGAAGCGTAGTTCTTCTACACGGAGCGTAGTTCTACAAGGAGCTTGTCGTTGGGAACATGTCTCGTGTGAGTTCTTGGGCACGAGCCCAGTTGGTCTTCTACTTCGAGGACTTACGACCTGTATACGCTGGCAACCTACGTAGCTCATACTCAGGACGTCCTACGTACACCTACCCGAGGGAGACAGAGCACACAGACACTACGGTGGACTCGACTCCAGTAGCGCAACGTGCATTCTGTCGTGTTTTCCGCGTCCCGCCCCGGCTCCTTGAGCGAACCGAACCGCCCTAATGCCTTAATGCGCTGCTGCAGTCGTTATGGTTGTCCTGTTGCCTATGTCATCGTCATCATTTCGTGTTATTAATATTAATGTCTCCTTCATTGTTTTTGTTGTTGTTGTTATTGTTGTTGTTTCTGTTATGGTTGTCGTGCACCCTCCGCAGTTTTTGTAGTTGTTGTACTTTCAGTAACTGTTGTTGCTAGAAGTTCTAGTATTATTGTGGTTCCTGTTTTTTTGCGGCTCTCCGCTTTTTCTAGTCACCGTTATTGACAGCGTTACCTATTATTGCTGTTGCGTTTGTCATATTAGTATGATTATTGTTTACCTTGCTATTGTTGTTGCTGGCGTTACGATGCTTGTTGCGATTCCCGTATGGCTGTGGGCAAAGCGAAGGGGGCTCTAGAAGGACAAGAGCGGGTAAGTCTGAGTGAAACCGGAAGGACAACTTGCGGCGATTACCCAGCTATGATAAGTGAAGCGAGTGTACGTTCCACTGGACGGTGCTCAAAAGCTGAGCCTACGTTGACGACTATTAGACCACCGTACCATTATGAATGGGGGAAGAACGTCCGGGAGCTCAAAGCCCCCGAGGAAGGCGAAAAAAAATGGTGCTGTGACTCGCGGTTATTGCAGGTGTAGGCGAAATTAGTCGGCGCCTCTCAGCATACAGGGTAGGTCGAGCGCCTCCCTAAGGTAGACACGAGCAACGCATTTTTATCACTGTCTCGAATTGGCACCATCTATCGTGGGTGTAGGGCGCCCGCTCCACCTTCAGGGTACGGCCGGGCGGCCTGATTTTTGCTTTGCCAGCTACACGAATACATAGAGAGAAGGATAATCAAGGTGATCTGCAAGTCGTCGCTCATTGAACAAACTTTGCCGTTTTTGTCAGGACAACGATGATGACGAAGACAACGACGACGGCAACGATTGCACCAATTACAACGACGATTTGTCGCCGCTGTGACAATAGTATTTGACAATATTTCAGCCACTGCATCCGTCGACACCTTGTTTGGTACTTGTTCAACTCAGTATTGTTCGGCACATTTCGGTATCCAGTTTCATTATTAGTTCATATCAACACTTGCTCATTAATTATACCTCCTGGGAAAATATTTAATACGAGGTTTTTATTTATTTTTAACGTATTACATATAAGCAAAAAGTTATTCGCACACACATATATATATATATATACATATATGTGACACGACGCTGGCGAGGCAAGCTAGCAAACCTAAAAATGGCTGAGTAAGCTGTTCACAAGTTCTCCATGCTAACTTTGCCTAGTATATTCCCTTAGTGAGTCTGCCTGGTGGCGCCAGGGTTAGTGGCTTTGACCTTTATATTCCAGCCAGAAAATCAAGCTCATATCGTTAGAGATTAGCTAATTCATTTTGCATGCTTTATATCTGCCAGATACATGTGAAACACAACAATCAAAAGATGTGTTAAAATGTCTGTAAATAGGAAGATACGATTACTACGACCACAATAACTGAATTGTTAAAATTTAGAAGGTGGCCAGTGAATAGCAATAGTTGTCCCATTCAAGCCATAATACATTTTGAGGAACGAGCCCAACAAGTTTCGTTCCTGCTTCGCGTATTTGCTACTAGGATAGCAGTATGATACAGATCTAACCGGTAATAACGGAGCAGAAGTATAGGGTAATGACCTTAACGAAGAGAAAAAGCAAATGCAGTCTCAAGTTCCGTGCTGGTTGAGAGGGCGTCGGCAATCAACGATGCACAACAGTCTAGGTTCTACTACTGTTTACTTTCGACTATAACAGCTACGACTACTACTTGAGACCGCAAGTTCTAAGTAACTAAACCACCCTGGTCTTTCTTCTCCACTTGCTGCTCTTGCCACGACGAAGACAACCGTGTCAACTCGGCCCGCAACCGGGACATGCGGGAAGTCCAGACAGAAGCAGTTGAGGCAGAGCACTCCCTGTAGAAGGGTCGGCGTCTGCCCTTCTTCCAATCTCCCTGGCCGCGGACGTCGGGGAAGGACGACGACCCCGCAACTTATCCTGTCTCCAGGACTAACGCACTCTACCACCGGTACTGTCGGGACGCCATTGTTTCCAGACAGCTAGCTATCTACGCAGCGACGTACGAGAACGATAGGTATCCTTCACCTAAAAGCCATGGCAACGGAACGGCGACAACGGTAACGGCGCTGGCTCTTGTTTCCCTAGCGATGTCTCCTGCTGTCAATGACAACGACGTTTAGGCTATATATATATATATATATATATATAGCCCACACGTATATATATATATATATATAGCCCACACGTATATATATATATATCTTTTTCATAATTACGTTCCTTATACCTATTGTCGTCGTCTCTTTCTTTTCCACCCTTTGTATCTTCCCTACCTTTGTCGTTCATTTTATTCTGCTTCCACGCGTCTTATTCCTCTCTCTTGTCCCCTCCAGTTACTGACGCCTATTTTTTCCTGTGCTTTTCTCATGCCGCCCCTGGTTCCCTTCCCTCATCCCGATTCTAGGTGACGGTTTGGTCGCGGCCGCTACCGCCGATCGAAGCAAGCGGGCGCATACGAACAGATCGTCGATATCTCGTCTTCCCCACCCTCTCCGCCACAGACAATTATGCACCCACTCCCGTGTTCATTGCCTATGTCTGCCTGGATGGCTACTGCTACAGCTGCTACTGGAACTTCGTTTACTGCTACTATGACTGCCTCTTCGGTAGTTTTCTGGCTTACTCGTTTCGCGGGGGGAGGGGGGGAGGGGGAGGAAGCGCCGATCGGTCGTCGTAGGCCGATCTCTTCATGAGACCTACTGCTACGACAACCACTACAGCTACCCAACGTTGCTAGCGTTCATTCGCCCTCAGGGCAAGAAGGGTTTGCGGTGGCGCGGCAGCAGCAGTAATCGCGGCAGCCGCGAGAGTAGCAGTACCAATTGTACCATGAAGGGAAAAGGACTCCCATCGGGTTTGTGTCGGACTGGCTCAGGATCGACGGGAACGACGACGACAACCAGGACAACAACACGAAGACCACGGGACCCCCGAACCACCGAGCAGACTAGCGGTGGTCGGACAGACCACTCGACTTTGGCTTACTTCCACAGTAGTAACAACAGCAGCAGCAGCATCAGCAGCCACATCAGCAACAGAAGAAACAGCAGCAGCAGAAGCGGCTGTCGCGACGCTGACGCCGGCGGTATCGGCCGCACCGGCTTGACGGTGGTGCTTCCTTCTCTACTACCACCACCACCACCACTACCAGCACCCTATAAGGCCAGTAGCTACCGATCGAGAACGCCGCCTGAGCAAGTGAGGTGGCCGGCACCTGACAGCAGACACGCCCTGCCCCCTGCTTGGTACTTGCGCTTGCCGCCACCTATTTCCTACCTCCCAAGCACCCACTCTATTTGCTTGGTAGGGTGGGCTCAAGCTTGCACTGTCCTCCTTCATCCGTTGCGTTGCGACTATATGCGCCCCTTCCATTGCCCCCGCGGTTGGGTCCCATGCCCGAAACGTCCGTCGCTTCTCCCCTCTCCCAGCCTCTCCCGCCGATGTGGCTCAGTGACAGCGAACAAACATCGAACAACAGCCGACGAAGCTGGTCGAGGCCGACGAAGCTGGTATAGTAAAGCGCAAGTTGAGCGACAGGTTCGCTCGTACGTCAGTCAGAGCCCCTTTGGGGTCCGGGGGGCGGCTCGCGTTGTGCAGCGGCTGCCCGCATCGCTGCTGCCGCTGTTGCTGCTGGTACCGCTATGGGCAATGTTGCCGACGTTTCCGATATCTGTGCGACCGTCGCGTCACATGGGCTGCCGGCCGACCGACCCGGCCGGGGTGGCCGGGAGGCGAGCGACGGACAGATATGGCATGACGTCGCATTTCGGCTTGTGCAAGCCTACTGCCTTGTTGCAAGCCAGCGCTTCTGCTGATGCATCGCTTGTATTCATTTCCATATGTATGCGTGTACGTATGCCGTTTTGCACGTGCATATATCTAGCCAATCTGGGCTATTATAACCGATTCGTTCAAGTGCCTAGGAAGATACGCGTACGAGCTGCGCGTAAGGCCTGCTCGATTTGAAACGTTTAGTTACGTTTGGATTGGCTTACGCTAACGAACGTATCTAAGAGACTACGAACATAGACTTAGTGTCACTTGGCTGCTAACAAAGTTGGCGCTATTTGAAAAATGAGCATATTAAAGCTTAGGCGTTTAAGCACTTCTCTTCGTAAGTCCTCACAATCATGAGTCTTAAATTAAGCATAGAAAATACTCGAACAGAAGCCTCATTTGATCGTATCGGAATATTTTCAATTAAATTAAGAAATGACTTATTATGAGGCCTTTACACCACTCCATAAACTTGTCTAGCGTATCTTGAAAAGTTACTACGTTGCTTCGATTACCTACGAATATACATTTTGATATCATCAGCATAAGTGCAGCTTATTGTCCGATTGACTTATGTCAGATGCCGGTTCATATAAAAACGACCCAGTGCCCGGCTCATTTAGGCGGTCAGTAGTGACTCTCATTTTTAAATAAGCCAATGTAGACAACTATAGACCGGTTGCGCATTTAGCTGCTTGCATAACACTGGAGGAAATTGCTGTTTTATAAAGGTCATGTCTACAGCTACGCAATTCGTCGACATTACATAAGACTGAGCAAAAATAATAATAACAAGAGAGCTTTTAAATCTGTTTACTTTGATTTTTCTTAAGCATACGAGAGAGTTGACCAGTCGAAGCTTTTAGAAAAAAACGTTATTTTTAGAAATCATTGTTCTAAAGTTAAATTACCTAAATGAATTATATATATATAAATCAATCGACGATAAAAATTGACGATGTTCTCTGCAGGGATCATACAGGAATCTCGAAACCACGGTAACAACGGACTTAGATTTTAGCCAACATATTTTGCGCGTGGTTAGGTCAGGTAACCTGATAATCTGCAACACAATCGTTTGATCTGCGACTGAACCTGCATTTCACATACCTTTTCACAACCGTAATGATGCCACATGTAAATGATTGCTACAAGGTCTGGAGGCCACACATCAAGAAGAATAATGACGCAATGAGCGCGTGCAGTCTAAGTTAACTATTCTCTCTTTATATATATAAATATATATATATATATATATATATATATATATATATATATATATATTTATTTATATATAAACACATCTATATAGGCGCACAGGTATGATATGTGTGTCGTAGGCATAAACATGTATTTTATAACAGTGTATGCATAAATGCACTTTCTCCTCCGCCAAAAACAGCAGAAATAAGACTAATCAGAATAAATGCCGAAGTACTTTTATTAGGACAAGCAAATATCTGTGCTGGTCGTCCTATATCAAGCCGGTATGTTTTTAGCGAAGGCATACAAATATTCCTTTTCAGCTTGATTGAAGACACTCTGCGTGTATGATACGGCATATATCAAGAGGAGATATGCCATATTTACGTGCAATAAGTCTGCCCGGCCTCCCAGAACAAGACCTCGCTATTGCGCGTTCTGACCTGGATACCTATAGGCACTAGGAGCGGCAAATCATACTCTAGGCTAAGAGGCTTTTGGAAAAGAGCTCCGGCGCGTCTGTTCTGAATGACAAGGTCTCCCTTCTGCACGGCAGGATTTTAGTGGTATTATTAGACATATATAAAGGAAAACAGAGAGCGTAAGATAACAAGAAGGGAACGTGTTGCTTGAGAATAGAAATAGGTACTATGAAGTCAGGAAAAATCTGACATTTCTACGCTCTGAGGCATTGCACTCCCTGTAAAGCTCGAACAGAATTCCGTCGTCACGTAGACTGGCGGCACTTTAGTTATACGGTGCGAATCGCAAGTAGTGATAATAGTAGTGTGGTAATCGCGGTTGTTGTCGAAGTCATAGTTGTTGTTGTTGTCGTCGTCGTGTTTGCATTAGGAAGATTGCTTCTTGTGCGGATTTCCTCATCAGGCAGGTAAATACAATCGGTCCCGGCACACACAGAGCCCCACACCAAGCGCATTTTTCACTCTCATCGCTGTTTATGACGGTTAATTAACCTAATCCTGGCCCTAGCCGCATTCCGTTGCTAGGTTTGACGCCGCAAAATCGTTTGCATTCCCCTACAGATATATATATATATATATATATATATATATATAGCCCAAGTGACTAAATCGGGCCCTGGCAACGCATGCTGTCTAAACGGCATCTGTGCGGAGCTAAACCGGTGCCATCAACCTAGTCACAAACTGACAATACGCTTCAGATACATTTGCAAACAATGCGCTTAAGGCAAAATGCGCAAGATCAATAAATCAGAAGAAGGTCCTGCCTACCTGACGCGCCATGACCAGCATCTAATAATAATAATAATAATTATAATAACCTATTAAGCGTAACAACCTGATTTCTGAAATGTTTTTTTTCAACAAAAAATAATAGTCTTCTTTGCTAGAATATGTATCAATCTGATAAAACTAACTCTATGGTTTGGTGTTTTTATTTAATTCTGCGCTAAAAAATGAAGAAGAATTTACAATGTTTCCTCGTCTAAAAGAACTACATCTAATATTAAATAAGCTTTGCCTACTATAGATCTCCTACAATCTAAATAAACGTAAATGTAGCTGGGCATTTGATGCAACCTTCGATATTATATATATATATATATATATATATATATACATATATATATATATATATATATATATATATATATATAATATATCGTATACATACTAAAATAAGAAATACTTACACCCGAATAGACAGGCCAGCAGCTCCCCCACCCTCCCCCCTATCGAGGTTCGGAATGGAGGTACCACACTACTCCACCGTACCGATTAGACGCGTTCACCTCGCGATTCCGCGTTACACACCAGAATATTACGCGCCCCCCGAAGGGGAGTTTGACCCACTGTAGCGCAAGGGTTCCCCGCGAAATAAAAAAAATATATATAAAAAAAAAACATATATATAATATATATATAATACATATATATATTATATAATATATATATATAGATAATATATATATATATATATATATATATATATATTATATATATATATTATACTAACACCTGACTATTTTGGCCAAGGTTATTAGGGAAACATTCGTACTACCTAATCGTCTCATGCAAGCTTGTGAATGTTGAACTAGATCGGGAAGAGCACCGTTGCTTAGATGTGTTTCCGTTAACTACATATCCAAGTAAGTTACATGATTTATCACAAGCGAAACAGCATGCGATTTTTTATAATTTCTTTTTTTTTTATAAAATGTTTGCTAATATGGGGTAATGAAGACAGATATATATAATCGTCACGCTGTATTTAGAGCACATTAACTATCCTATATAACGTTCATAGTATTACACACATCAAAACTTTGACCTAGTTTAATTATGTCAGGTTGTTCGTGGCGTGTTTACATGATGTACACATTAATATACTCGTTGTGAAGTGTCATTCATCCCCTTCTTAGGAAGAAGAGAAACTTCTTAGGAAAAAGAAGGAACCTTTATTAGAAAGAAGACTTTTCTCACGCGCCAAATCTTCGGGAGTCTACCCAATCTGTATGAAATATTAAACTGCTCTGTTACATAACATACTTACTCGTTTTCCAATCCCTGAGTAATTCCTACCGGAATCCATTAAGGCTACGCGCCGCGCTGTGTTCATTTTTTACTAAGTGTTCGATCTCCTCTGTTGTGGTTGTAATGTCGGTGCAGTTAATTCCCCACTACATTTTTTAAAATTCCCTGCCCCATTTTTATCTCTCCATTATTGACTTATTCGTTTGATCACTCTACTCTCGTTCATCTCCCCTATAAACTCACTTCCCTATATTAAAACAATCAATATACGAGTCCCAAATTGTTCATATGCATCTCGTTGTGCTTTGCCCCAGTTAATGCCAAGAGCTGCCCTATGTATTCTATTTTTGGTGTCGGTTTGTGTTTAACCAGACATTTTTTTGTCAACTCGCCTCGCTTTCTTCCACCTACCGCTCACTTCTACCCAATGATGATCACTTCCAACATTGTATGCTTTATCTTCATCTATCCCGATCTTTACTGCCCAATTATCTACTTCTCAGAACCTCCATTCCCTTCAGTTCCTTCTACTCGCGGTTCTAAATTTGAAACTTAGATCCCGTTCAACTCTGCTAGTTGTATTAGTCTTGCCAACTCTATTTTATTTTCCGGCCAGCTGCTTAATATGCACATTCCAATCTCCCAAACATATTATCCCTTTAGTGCCTTTACTTCGACATTTCCCTATTGCTTTATGTACCCTTTTAAATTGCTTTTCGTCGTCTTGTTCCGTATTGCTTGGCACTCTATCCACTTTCATAACTACCCATAGCATTCCCCCTAAGTGCCTATGTATAACCGCCAGATTCTTTATTTTGAGAGTACCAATTCCTACGCACGAAATAGCATCTCTGGTTACTTTTACATTTCCCAAACCTGTTCACCTCATCCTCTTTTTTCGATTTGTACCGTACTCATTGTATCCCTGTTAAACGCGACACTTCTAACCAATAAAATTGTTTCTGTTACTACCATTATATCTATTGACTTTATTTCTAGCAATGTATATATATATATATATATGTTCCCACTTTCCCTTTGCCTCTTCTTCTCTTTAACATGGCAACTTGTTCTAAAGGCATCTTACTCTTACGTTTTCCTTTTGTCCTGCTTCCTCTTTGTCACCAACTGTCTACATTTAACTCCGGCTCTTAATGCCGCTGATTGCCAACCGCCTGATCACCTTCAAATAACAAATGATAAGTTGCGCAGTGTACAAACAAACTTAACTAGAGCAAAACCAATCAAGAACAACAAAAAATTATCAGGAATTTAAATTATTTACCATTATGTGTTTACTCAAAAATTGACATAGAAAGCATAATCTTAATGGAGTTCATAGGCAATTGCCTTAATGGGTGGGATATATATACATACGAATCAGATACGTGGCCGAGCACCTAACCGTGTTCTAGCTTTAGGTTGCGGATTTTAATTATATATATATGTATATATATATATATATATATATATATATATATATATATATATATATATATATATATATATATCATTCTACAATTAAGCCACTTGAAAAATAGAAAACCTCGAAGCGAAACAAATAAAGGAAAAAGGAGAAATACAGCGCTTACCGCATAAACAATATATCCTTCCTATCTACTAGCACCATCTGATTTTAAGGGTTACTTCAAAGCTTTAGGTGAACAAAGACACTGTGTCTAACATTATGCGATACTGTGCCATGGCAACAATGTAGTCTATTTACCCTGTAAAGCGCCCTTAATTCTATGCGGACTAGCTATTGCGGTAGCACAAGGCCGTTGTTGTTGACGCCAACTGCCCGTCTTCTTTTGGCTTTTGTTTGCAGAGTTTCCAGAGGAGCAGGGAGATACGAAATGATGCTGTTAGTGCTGCTTTGTTACTAAAGCTAAACGCTGATCCATCTTAGTGCGGCAACGTTGGTCCTTGTGCCCTCTCCGCTCGTCCTTGGCCTTCTCAGCGCTATTACTATCGCCTCAGTTCTCGTTCTCGTACAAAGAAAGGTCTTGAGATTAGCCGTGAACTGCAACTCAGTTCATCAGAGCTCAACCAACCCAAAACGCGACGCAACGATACAAAAGATCTGCAAACGTTGCAGACGAGCAGCTTAAAAGTAACAAAGCGTGCCCTCACGTGCCCGGACTCTCAGAAAATTGAACAATAGCCACTGGCTCAGCAGATAAACGCTCAGCCAGCTAAAACGGGCCAGTAATCTTTCACGTCACTGCTCTCCTCTGTTTTCTCGTCTTCTTTATTTTTCTTTCGATTTCTTTCACCAGCCCGGCGCGTCTGCATTCTCTGGCTGTACGTATGCCCCTGCTGAACGAATATCGCTTCATCCCCGGGCGAGTGACGGCCGCATTGCCGCGGGCAGACGTTACTGTCGGCAGTTGTGTCACCACGTTGACCGATTTTCGTGATTTCCAGCCCTGATACTGTTCTATTATCGATCAGGACCATGACCAACGAATGCGTATGACAGCGACGATGAGGGGGAAAGAAAACGAAGGGCGTAAACCCGTTAAAAGCGCACACCTCATTACAAGTGCGGGTCATAACGACAGACAGCGAGTCGAAAAACACGCAAGACGCGACTTCAACAGCGCCGTGATGAAGACGAACACAACGAACACGATAGTATTGGCCATCGTGATGGCCGTGATGGTTTTCACGGCCCAGGCGGGTTTCCTCGAAAGCTCCTCGGCAGCGGGCGCCGATGGCGTCGTCACCGGGTCCGTCGATGCTGGCACCGTGCCAACGGCAGAAGCTGCTGCTGCGGCAACAGCAGGGGCGGCTGGTTCCGCCGTACCGACAGTCGGTGCTATCACCTATGGTCCAACTGGTTCAACTGGTGGCCTGCTTGAGGCAGCAGCAAATGGCGGCGAAGCGCCCTCTTCAGCTCGCCTAGACGTCCCTGCTTCGGCGACGGGACCTCGCCTTCACGAGGTACACACCGAAAATTCACGACCGGTCATCCGGCTCGAAGAGCACACTAGGCCTGCCCAGGTCGTGCGCGTACACGAAACGCCGCAGGCGGCTCCGCAAGTGGTCAAGGTGCAAACGCCCGCCGAGCCGCAGAGTCTCGTTCGTGTCGTTGACAAGGGTTCGGGCCCCGCCAACGTCGAGAGAGTCGTGCACCAGGCTGGCGGACCGCAGATGCTCAACGTGCAGAAGCCCGGGCCGGCACCGGCGAAGCTTGTGCAGGTGGTGCGTGGTCCTCCTGTCGCCCCCCGTGTCGAGTTTGTTCAGGAGCCCGACGCCCAACGTCAGGTGTATGTGGCCAAGGCGCCTCCGATGGCGCAGCTGCCCCCACCGGTTGGACTTGCGTCCGGGTCGTTTGTTCACGCAGCACCAGGATTCGGCACAACGATGCAAGGCTTGGCTCTATCTTATGGCGACCCCTACGGAGTACCGGCCTTTGCAGCTACTGCTGGCCAATCCGGCACCGTCTTCGCGACAGCTCCTGGCTATGTTTCTCATGTCAACGGTGCCGCGGCTCCTATCTTGCCCACCTCGCATGGTTTCGCCGCTATGAGCACTGGTTATTCGTACGGTTCAGGTAGCATCGGAACTCGTGCGGGCATTGTCTTCGCTCCCCGTCAGTTCAGTAGATGGTGAAAAAAGCTAGGCATATCGCGTTGACAGAAGCGCGTACGCAAGTTCTATCGCGTTTCTGCGAACGCCTCATACATTGTCAGTATCATTGTACATAACATGTGTGCATCATGTGTGAATTAAATAAACCAGTTAAGGTGCAGGCCAACCGTGTAGACTTCCATAACGTGTCTCTTCTTTTTAAGTCCAGCCGTGGTCTAGCCTAGATGGCTAGCTGAAGGCGTCCAAGATTTTTAGCGAAGCCGGGATACGCCAGAAAGATAAAGCCTGCATAGGAATTATTTCCATTTATATAGGCATTCCCTTAACTGATAGGAATAGAGCAAGTGTCATTGTAGTGGCAGTAATACAGTAGCGCAAGTTAAAGCGACAGCAATTAACTACTATTGACTAACTAATAACACTAATAACACGCCTTATTTAACTATCACTAATAGCATGTTCTCGTTATTCTACTACTATTGCGACTTGGATATAAGAACTACTAGAGCAATAGTGTCAACAGTATCAAGGGCAACATCTATCTAGAATGACCTCAAATATGAGAAGCTCAATCAATGACAGCTTTCTAAAGGTGTGAAAGCGAGGAACCAACTTACGTTTACGCTTATCTTAGATTAATTTACATAGAATAGACAGAACACGCCTTTATGCGCTAACATTTATTAGATCTATAGGAGTGTAGATTATTGAATCAAGGCGACTGCAGTGCTGAAGCGTCTGATAAAGCATCGGCGCTCACGGCCAACCAAAAATTATTTACTTTGGAAGGTATTTTACCGGCCAGTTGGTGTGGTCTTTGATGGTTCCAACAGTAAGCTACAAACAACAGCCTTCATGTTCTAAGTAGCTCATTTCGTTGAACTATTTCGTTATGAAGTAATTCATAGTATACAGTTATTTAGCATATACAGTATGTTACATATATGTTACAGTTAGCATACGCTATTGTGTGTAGATATGTCGATACCAATCGATAGACACAACCTTAAGGTACACGCATACTCAACGTGTATGGTTAGCATGACCTATCTTACTAATTGGGGGTCAATTTGACAGCTTTGGTTTACTTATGGCAGCGTACGACCGGCTGTAATTTTTAACTGTCATCTTCTTTTGAAACAAGTGCCTCATGGTAAAATCTGTTGTAAGCTTTTTTTTAAATATATATACACGTATATGTATATATGTTTAATACAAATTTTATTTAACTCATAACGGGGTGTAAACAATTGTCCCCCAGAGAACGTGACGACAAACTACATTAGCCCTATGTCCAGGCCTGGTGTCGACCACCTGGACAAAGTGCCAAGCACCGCCGAGGCGTTACCACGTTTTGTTTGTTTAATAACTTTGTGGTTTAATTTTTCAGTTCTTACACTAAAATCTGTTCTTATGTACATACGTGCTGGTACTTATATATATATATATTTTTTTAAGATGGTTTAATAATCGCATGACTTGCATATTTTATTGAGTGCGGTCATTATGTCGATGATTTATGCATATGTATATTTGTATGAATGCTGACAAAATTTTAATTGGTTAGGCACGTCAATAAAACTGATTGATAGATTAACCGTTTCGGTCCCGTTATTATTGCCAATTCAACATATTGTTGTTCTCCGTTCCTTTCTGAGGCACTGGCCATGCCAATATCCTTCTACTTGCACGGGAAGCATTATGCTATTACGTTCAATCACCAAGTGTCTAGGACGCCTTCTTCGTTTAGAAAATATGAAGTAGCAGTCCTATCGAGATTTTATCCCTTCAAAGTGTTACGCTGTATTATCTGCGCTGCGTCGTTTAAAGTTGCTTGGCGTTTCCCTGTGGGGCCTACTTTTAGTGCACAAAACCCTGTTCCTTCCGGTCCTATGCTGCACCACTCGTATATATAGAGGTGGAGGATATAACATCAGAGCTAACGTGTTTTAGAAAAACGCACTTAGAGCTACATTTACAGGGAGCCGTAGACTTTCGGCCCGGGACCATTACAATGATTATGGCCTATCGCCTGTCGATAGAGTATACACTCTGCGGGTTACTACATTATCAGCAATTAGAATTTCCCGGGAAGTTGTACCTACAAAGATTACGTTTCCACTAGCCTCTATCACGTGCGGATCGCCAAGGCGTGGACATGACTTTTCAATTGCTCCTCATGTTGTTGAAGTCTAGTAGCCATGCAGTAGTTGCGTGTCAACTGCCAGTCATCTAGTCAGACATCCTCAAAAACGGCATTCAATGCCTTGCCACTTAACATCACTTTGTACGTGAAGTACACAAATGGCTCCTGAATTCGTTGCCGTTGCGCTGGGGGGTAGTGAACCTTTTGAATTGTCTCACTGAGCTGGGTTTATAGATACTAGCGTATGCTTGGCGTATGTACAAGTGGTAACTTTATTAGCTTCTTATGGACTATTTACTCGAAGGATACGCCTATAGCTGGTGATTATTTATGTGCATGTATGGGCTGCATTTAGTCGGTGTATAGTGCGAACATGGATAAATCTACTGATACATGTACTGCTGTGACGAAACGAAAATCAATTGATTGTCGTTAGCAGATCCGCATTCAGTCGTGATGTAATTGGGTTAGGATAATAGGGCACTTGCATGTGCTCAATACGAGGAACTACCGTCTTGAGTGTCGTTACTTTTATATAATAAATATAAATGATGCTGCATTTTTACGGCAACTTACACACAATAAAAGAAATGAAAAAGGATGTATTATAAATAGACAAACAGTGTTTTAAGCTCCTCACAATGTTAGATTACATTTACACTTGTTGCTTAGTCCCTTGTAATCCTTGATACAAGTTTATGACGTACACCTTATTATGACAGTGGTAACACAACAAACATATGGTAATGCACCATCTATTTTATTGAGACATCTGTACATCTTTTGCCGATTATAGATTACTTGCGCAGTTACCTTGTCTGAATTTGAAACTGTGAAAACCAATTCAAGAGTGGCCAGTATAAGACATAAACCCACGACCCCTTGAATACAAAGCTACGACTTTGCCACTGAGCCACCTTTAATTACATGTTGCTTTCCACTTATATTGCGGGCCATAATTACGATCACAATATAAGTGGTAAACAACAACAACAACCAATTGTAGGCCCTAATACCAAGGGTTTTGATCATTATATTACTCTGCTTATTGTTGCTGCTACCGTAATAATAGCAACATTTTAACAACCAACAACAAGCAAACAGAAAATTGTCTGAAAGCTGAATTGCATTTTCTCTTGTTTTCCGTACACTCTTCGCAGCGGTGGGTGTGTCTGTATGCGTTGAAGTCAATTAGTAAGCATACATTGGATGAACATAAAAGGGTATATTTACGTCTGGAACCGGACCCACTTAATTGTAGAATCACCAGCGAATGAGGACGCGTGCCTAAGGCCTGAGGCCGTAGGTCTGTTGTGTGAATCGCTTACGGTTCCCTCCTCAACTCTTTGCGCAGCTCCGTCTGATGACGGACAAGCGACGGACTCGTTCCTATCACAACAAACGGATAGCATAATAGTAAAGGGGTTTGCAGCTAGACAAACCTGTTAGCCTTTTTGGGCCCCTGTGCTGCCCCAGTTGTCTTTCCCGATAGAACCAAGGGCATCTCGACAACGTTCGTAAGGGGAAAGGAGGTTGTTTTAAGCATAACCAAACACTTCTCCTCGACGTTGGCTGGCAGAAAATAACGACATGCCCTCACAACTTTTCTATCCTTCGCCAAGCCATACCGCATGTTCTCACTTGATTTACTTACAAGGCCTGCTCCAGGAAAGAATTGCAGCAACAGCAGCACCACCACCACCACCATTAATTGTACTGCACTAAAAACTCTTCGTGGCTGATCTTCAGCCAGCATTTAATGTCCCCGGAACGCTGCTTTTGCATTGCCTCGTGAGACGAACCCCATAATTACAAATGTGCAAATGTGTGTCTTTTTTTGGATATGGGAGGTTTGGAAAGGGTTAATGCAACAACACCTAGTGCGGGACTCTCGCCCATTAAAAACCCCGGTTCTCCCCACCCCCCCAAGGTTCAGGATTGTGTTGGACAATACTTCGGGATCTTAAGAGGGGAGTCTTGTGCTCCACCGGGTTATGTTTCTCAACCCAGAAAGGTGCGTCGAGATCCTTCACCTGCGGGCTGGATTGCATTGGCCCCTTGCGGGGCACCCTCGTCTCGACTGTTTGTCGACCGCGCGTGTGCAAAACGGTTTTGGCGCAGGTCTTCTAGGCAAACCTTCTCCCTCATGATGGTGTCAAGATAGAACAATCCGTACGTCCATGAAGCAGGATTGCGTAGCATGTAAGCGACGATTGCTGGTTACACCTGGTTGTCTAGGGCGGAGCCTGTAGACGCACGTGTCGTAGCGAGTGTTGTCCAGTCAGAGACCCGCGAGTGTCGAGCAGGCATATATCGGTGGTAGATTTGCCAACGCGGAGCATGTAAGTTTGGAACTGTTCGTGCCCCGTGAAAACTTGCGTGACGTAGTAGGCGAGGGGCCCTGCGGTGTCCAGCCAAAAGCAAAGGTCAGGGATTGGGGTGCGGGTCCAGGATGCCGGGGAAGTGTCCGAACCTCTGGGGTGGCCCATTCCCGCGCCCACGCGTCAAAGGTTGCTGCCCTTACTTGAGCAAATGTGTGTCTGTCTGTCTAAAAGCATCCCTAGAGCTTAACTCGCAGAAGCTGCGTAGTCACTCTTTTTTTTCTCTACGCAGAACAGCACTTCCATCTATTTTCTACACAGAACAACACTTTCGTTTGTTCGGTCGCTCTGCTTGCGGACGATCGTTGGCATCAGACAACAGTGTCGCGTTTGATGATTATACACTTTTGCATCAATCGCCATACCAGCAGGAGCGGCGGCAGTCAAGCAGTACACTTTCAGGGCACGTTTGTAATCGTCCTTTTGTGTGCGTGTGATTATCGGTCGATTAGTCGGGTCTTCTCTCTTTCTGTCTGTCTGTCTGTCCGTCTGCCTACTTAACAGTCTGTCCGTACGTACGTGTGTAGATATGTATGCATCGTTTGTGTGTTATATGCTAACGTGTACATTGCATACAGCACGGTCGACAGAACGCATCGGCAGCATGTCATCTATGATACAATTGGACACCTATGATGCCAGCAGCAGCAGCAGCACCACCACCACCACCACGCTTTCTCGTATGGCTAGCCTACTG
The DNA here is from genome assembly GCA_003439945.1 of Dermanyssus gallinae. Lineage (NCBI taxonomy): Eukaryota > Metazoa > Arthropoda > Arachnida > Mesostigmata > Dermanyssidae > Dermanyssus > Dermanyssus gallinae. The sequence continues at coordinate 79,584 of QVRM01004242.1, forward strand.
CACCGGCACCGGCGCCGGTAGCTCGCTCGGATCAGATCGGGTCGCGTCGGGTCGGGTCGAATTATGTATCACGGGTAGCATCACCGGTCGGCTAATGTGTGACGCGTGGCGTCACCGCGTCACTGCGATCCTGCAAATAGCGTATTCACATCTCGTCGTCGGCGTCGGCGTCGTTGGCGTCATCACCACCACCACCAGCAGCGTACACGAGCAGAAGTCGTAGATGATGAGAGAACGCAGAGCAACAGCCACTACTATGTATGGTGGCGCTGAAGATAATCAGGTCCCTAATGTCGTCGTCGTTGTTGCTGCTGCTGCGGCGACCGCTGCGGGCACGACTGATGAAGATATTGTTTGCCATGACGCGGCGATCTTGTCTTCAACACGTGGGTTTAGCGCCTCTGCAATAGCGTTCGTCGTTGTTCTTGGCGAACTTTTGTCCGCCAAGTTTAGGTCTGTGAAGGCGTGTGAATGTGTGCTGGTGTGGGGTTGTGTATGCTATGGGTCTGTGTATGTATGCTCGGTATGTTGTTGTCGCCGCTTTACTGTGAAGTCTTCTCGTATCTTTGCACCTCGTTCTCCTCTATCAGCACTCCCCCCCCCCCGCCCCCTATCTTCGGCCATATTCTCCTCCTCCTCCTCGGCTGCCCTACCTAATTAAAATAACCTGGACGTCACCACTTTATTTGACGGCATTTGACTGTATCGATTCGATACGTTACGTGTTTGGTACATGAGCTCACCTATCCACGCCTCTACGCGCTAAGCGAAAGCCCACTACGTTACCACTCGCGATCGCTGGCCGCAATACTTATATATTATAATAACAATTAGTTAACCGTTAGTAGTCAGTTATGACTTGCAGTAAGTAGTAGGCAGTAACTTCTGCCAGAATACGGTGTCGTCTGGAGGTGCAGTCGTGCCGAACAAATGTTGGGTCATATTCGGATCGAGCTGGGCAACGGCTGGCCCAATTGTTGGGCTTGCCTTTTTGTGGTTTACTGCTGCTGGTGTTGTTGTCGTTGTTGTTGTTGTTGTTGTTGTTGTTGTTGTCGGCAATCGAAATCTGGCGAACGACCGCCCTATCATTTAGGATTATCAGCCAGACGACGACGGACAGATCAAATGATGTAATAATAGATATAATCATAATAAATTTGATAGAACGGCATGATGCGAATAAATAGGATAGCCTGTGATACGGAGGACCTGCTACTTGTGTAAGCCCACTACTGCAGCACAGATACAGAAGAAATTATATGCAGTTTTGTCTACATATGGGTGTGGTTTTGCCCGCTAGCTCTCTAGACCAGCATTGTTTTCTGTCTGGCACTAGCTTCTGGAGAGAGCAGCTATTGCTTGGCAGAGGCGGATCTGCTGAAATCGACATTTATTCTTAATTCTAGATAAAGTTGGACAAATATCCTCTACGAAGACAACAATGGCACGAGAAGATGAGAGAGGTTGTGCTGAAGCTATGCTTCATTGATCTCTAATCATGTGTTCTCGTTGCGGCTGACAGTCTACACTGGTATTTTATAAATATTCGACTAGGTGTTATAAACACGATTATGTAAAAGAAAGGCAGAATAACTACTTTTATAAACTTCACTCTCTCTCCTAAACAAGACGTTTTCGCCCCCTCCTTTCATTGAGAAAAATGTTTTTTTTTTGCCGAATTCCACCAACCTCGAAATGGGTACATAACGACATGAATGACCCTGTATATATATATAAATATATATATATATATATATATATATATATATATATATATATGTGGATTTTAATCACAAACATTACGTACAACGCTTTAGAAAACCAAATATTGCAGCGCTTTTAACAAATATATCTTTAATATGCTGATGACTTACACATTTATTATTTTGTTTGCTCTAGTGACTCCCATGCCGTTTGGCAGTCAGCTGTTGACGGCATTGCTCGGTGGTGTTCTGAAAATAACATGACTCACTCACCCTCTAAATGCGTTGTGCTGATATATGGTGCACTTGACTTTGACTATAAAATTAACGACTGCATTTTACCGACTCCCTCTTATAACACGGGATCTAAGCATATATGTTACCCCTGGTCTTAACTTTAGCCGTCACATTACCAATGTTGTGGAGGCATCATTGCGCATCATAAATACGAGTATCCGCTGTCTCATTTTAACGACTTCTCATGTGTACACTTGCCTTTACAGATATTTTCTTTTTTTCCAAACTCACGCGTTGCTCTCCTGTTTGGGAGTTTTATCTGTCTAGATACAGAAAGTTAGTGCAAGGCGTCTAAGACACGTTCCTCAGACGCCTGCAGATTATGTGTCCTCAAGGCGTGTTAGATGACGTTGTTCCTAGCATTGACTTACTTTTCATGCAAGGCAGCATATCGGTTCTGCGTCAATCACGCAAATGTGAATTGCTAAGGTACTTTTTTGATGTACGCTCCAATAAACTAAGGAGTCAAAGATCAATCACTCTAAAAGCCGTGGCCCGCGGTGAGTTCGTGAATGGATTGTTGCTTGGCGGATGGCCAAACTGACGCATGCAAATTCAAATAGCACTCGCCTTTTTGGCGATTAGTTTTGTTTTTTTCTTTCAGAAGTACGTATATTGATAACAGTACATTAGTGACCATGAATATAGTATCCTTTTATGTAACGATAAACATAAACCAAACATAAAAGAAGTTATTTATGTTTTTATAGTTTTTATATTGTAAAAAAAAGTATGTTATATTAACTACGTTTGCAATGTCAGTTAATAAATGATTAGTTTAACGTATTAGTCGTTATCAAGAGACAGTTTGTATACAATGCGACTACAAAACTCTTACGCAAAAGGTTTAAATAAAAGCCGTTTTGTTAAGCATTATAGTTTTGATTGACGCAGCCTTTTCTGTACGAGACATGTTGAAAAAAAAAAGATTTTAAGGAAAATTCTGGTAAATAAATGACAAAATAATTGCAAATAAACATTGCAATCCGACTTTTTTGGTCGTTTCATCGCGAGCTGGCGCATTATTTTTTGCATTAGTTTTCCAGAATCAAGTTTTAGCTGGGAGAATGCCCCGAGGAAAACAACAGGTTAGCCTTTTCCTACGCCAAAAGTTTTCTACGTATAGTAACCACGAGATTGCGGTGGCTGTCGCGGGGACCTTGCTTGACGAGCCTTGGGCGGTCTAGCTGAGAGGGCTCCATAATGCGCATCCATTTCGTGCCAATTGTTAACTTGTAATACTTTAAAATAAATTGAGTTTTGGCTTTTTTCCACACTCAGATAGAGTAGTTTTGTTTTTACCAGTACTCAATCCATTTGGTTCTATGAACTTGATCGTAAAAATCTTCCCTGGATTTCTAATACAACGTTATAGTTTTCTTTTGTGGTGGGCCACCCACTTAATAAGTAGTTCTGCTTCTGATTTCATAGCTGAGTCCTTGAAGGTGAATGCACTCAGGTAGTACATTAATTGATGCTCTCTCGTTGATCCTGTTCTCAAGTTTGATATTTCTTGGGGACCTCTAGGATTTGAAATGCTCATGCTCCAACTTGCCATTGCACCAGCAGTCTGCGACGGTTTTTATAATTGACCCTTTGCTGAACATAGCGCGCAAAACGGGCAGGTTGTCTTCGCAGCTGGCATTCTATGTCATAGACGTTTCATATTTGTATGCCACTCAAATATTAGACCAAAACAATTCGTTTGTCTCGGCGACCTGCTTTACTCGAATTCAGTCCTGGAAAAATGTATCATTCCAAAATATTTTTTATGATAGTTATCTAACCATCACGCGAAATGTCTCGCCAATTCAAGTACCATCAAAACTAATTACAAAAATACAACCGAATACAACAAGTTATTTAAAAATTCGCTAAGAATACTCTAAGTTAGGCAAGTAGAAAACAATGTAATAAAAAAAAAAATATATATATATATGCTTTGCGCCCCCAAACATAAGTTTGCCTTGTATCTTTAAGAGCATTTTAAAAAATAAAAGTACATACACTATTTTATATAGAATTTAGGTATCTACATTATATAGCTTTAAACCAACTAGTACGACATTTCTAAATCATTTGCGTTTCTAGTTAAGATATATATATATATATATATATATATATATATATTTTTTTTTTTTTTTTTTTTATATATACCCACTTGATTGCATAAGGTTAAAACTGCAACCGAAAGGAGGAGTGTCACCGTGCATCTCTTCCCTAAAGGGCATTGGGCTATTATGCATTCTGTCGTTGTTGTTAAGTTGTTTTTGCCAAGGCTGGTTTATCATACAACGGTGTGTAAAAGGTGAGAACTTCTTATCTTCAATAGGCCGTTCTCTCACGCGCGTAGAAGGCCTGTCTCTCACTTGGCCCCGGCAACCCTACGGCGGTGACGAATTTTCGTCAGTATTTGGTAATGCTCGATGGGGCGACGGATTACGTGAGCACGTAACTGGCTTACGGCTGCTTTCGACATATATAACGGAGCTGCTCATCGACAGGATCATACATTTCACACACACACACAGCCCTGCAGTTGTCGTCTAACGCCCGGATCATTGTTGTAGCTGTGTCAGTCATGAAGGCGTTCGTAGTCTTGTCCGTTGTCGTGGTTGCCGCCGTGCTGGCTTTATTGGTGGTGGCGGCGGCGCCGGCGGCGCTGCGCTTTCCCGATGGCCACGCTGCGCGCCGTGGCGACATCAGGCGTCGTGTCAGGCGCCGCATCGTATGGCCCAGGCTTGGCTATGGTCTAGCTCCATCATCCGGCTTCGGGCTGTTCGCCGGAGAGGCTCTGGCGACGTCGGGCGGCGTCATCGGATCGGCGCCCATTGCGGTCGGCCGACCCCGAGTTCACGAGGTCCACACGCACAGCTCACGGCCGGTGATCCGTCTCGAGGAGTACACGAGTCCGGGCCAGGTTGTTCCGGGTGCACGAAGGACCCCAGGCTCCGCCACAGGTCGTCAAGGTGCAGGTGCCGTCCGAGCAGCAGGACATCGTGCGCGTCGTTGTCGAAGGGCTCGGGACCTGCCCACGTTGAGCGTGTGCTGCACCAGGCTCGAGGCGCTCAGGTTGATCGACGTCCGCAAGCCCGGCCCCGCTCCCGTCCGAGTTGTTCAGGTGGTGCGAGGACCTGCGCCGCCCGCCCCCGCGTCGAGTTCGTCCAGGAGCCCGACGTGCAGAACCAAGTGTACGTGGCGCACGGCTCGGGACCAGCTACGCTCGCCTCAGGACCTGTGCTGGGTTGACGTCGCCGTTGCCGGCAACGGAATTGGGCCTGCCAGTCGCAGCGTACAGCCCCGGCTTTGAAGGATTCGCCGGCCTCGGTGTGCTGCACCCTTCAACGGGCTGGCAGTCGGCCACGCTTCAGCTTACCCGGCGGGCCCAGTTGTTGCTGCTGACGTCTCCGCTCCGGTAGTGTCGGCTCGGCTGTAGCTGTGGCTCCTGCCGCCCCGATCGCCGAAGCCTACACCGATGGCTCGGGCATCCTTGAGCCTCGCTCGGCATACCCTGTGCCCACTCGTCAGGTCAATCGGTGGTAGTGGGAGATGATTGACAGTGGTAGATAGATAGATACAAAAGTCGAGCAGACAGAGGCAACAGCCGAGCTACGACAGCCTACCGTAGCCCATAGCATTTAGGCTGTTGCCGGTAACAACAAACGCTGCTGGTGCTGCTGGTCCCGCCGCTAGTGCATGCACTAGCGCGACACAGGACAGCTTCATCGTGATGCTATTATCCCTGTAACTATAGCTATGTATGTATATATGCGTATAATTGAATGTGTACTCGAGTCTCTGTGTGTATCTGTGTGTGTTTACGTGATTGTGCTCCAATAAAGAACAAATCGTCACGTGTGAGAGATTATCTCCTATACGAAAACGTGCCTCTGTGCTCCTGCCTTGCTGCTCAAAAACCTACAGATGCTGATCTACTCTAGTAAAAGATGTCTATCCAGGTCGGCCAGTAACTACACAGTGCTTTCTTGGACGTTGCTGCATGACTGATCGCCTTAACCGCCGTAACAGCATCATATTGGACTAAAATCCTAACAGCAGCAACAACAACATACTAGTAAAAATAGCAGGTCAACAACGATAGATATTAACAACGAGAGTGTTTACAAGTTGTATCTTAGTATAGCCGTCATGTTAAGACAAACAGCTTAAGAAAGAACAAACAAGACCACTGGTGGTGTCGATGAAAACGCAGCAGTGATGGCTCGACTGGGTAACGCTCGATTCAAAAAACTGAGGTCTTGCCACGCGTAAGATGGAATCCTGCTCGGGTAGAATTATTTCCTTATACTTAATCATTAAATTGGGCTGACCAGTGCCCTGGCGTTATTTTCCCCTGCTGAAGAAATTCCAAATCTGTCAAGTACGCATAAGGCGAATTGCGCCTAGAACCCCCCCCCCCCGGCACCTACACGGCTCTACCAAAGATAGTCACATATAGGGAGCTCGCTCTGAAATGTTTCAATCTGGTCTTATCTTAATTAATCTTTTGCTGCCGGCCAGTTGCAGCTTTTTGTGAGCACTGTAAAACTCCATGCGGTAGTATAATTTGAAGTCGTCGGCGTATTCGAGGCATTATTTCCAACACTCTAACTAAGGTGTTGTATATGGGCGAGGCACAGTTTTCGTAAGAACACAGATGGTCACAAACAAAGAGCGTTGTAGGAGCCATCGATTGAATTTAAAAGATCTGCTGTTCAAATGAGAAACACACGATGCCTGACTTTATTTGTTGTGTATAAAAGTAGTTGACTTGACGGATTTTTTTTGTCAAAATAAATTTTTATTTAACTTTGCAATTACAATAATATTTTACATCAACTTTTGGTTTGATTACACTCGGTAGGCCTAATTTGTATCATTTCTAATAACTGCATCAATGTGGACTAATAGGACGCGATTTTAAATTACGTACGATCAACGAGATTGACGCATTTTGGAAATTAAACATAGGTGCGATCAGGTTTTTCAAAGACATTGCAGACAACAGGGCATTAAAATAGGCGTGTAGTTTCTAGAATGTTCTAGTCGTCATGCGACCTCTCAAACAGCATTTTTATTGGATTTCACTAAAGAAGTGACTTTACTGCTGTACCATACT
>QVRM01004243.1:0-60017 GCA_003439945.1 Dermanyssus gallinae
GATACATTGTGCATGGCTATCATTACTTGGTATGTTCGACCCAAGGATTTCACCAAGTTGGCGATCAATGTCGTTGCCGGTTCTGCTCGCAGATATGCGCTAAATACCACGCAGCGAGCTTCCAGAAGCCTCGGCGGTCTTTACACTTTTTCGCCCGGAGGGACGGTCGCTGAAGTGTTCAAATTGTATAAAATGATTGAATTGTATTGTAATTATGTTCCATCTTTAAATGCAATGTTATTGCGAAATAAACAATATATATAGTATTGCACCCACAAGAACTGCTTGCTATTTCCGTTTATATGCTACCTTTGTTGACATAGGCTGCGCTAAACAACAGTGAACGCATCACTGCTTACTAGCACACACACACACACGCACTTGAGATGCCCCCTAAACAACGTTGCTTTAACCATTAGCATGAAGCTAAAAACCTTGGAACATTTCACTAAAATAGTGTGCGCATGGAACTGTCTAATCATAAACTGCATCTGTACTTCATTTTAGTTGTGTGCTTGCTAATATTATCACACCTCGGACGACGTAAATATTAAACTCGGCGGTCCTTTGGGATAGGTCGGGTGAAACAGGTTGTTTAGAACAAATTTAAGCATGCATCAGCGACAACTAAGCAAGGCGGCGTCCGGTAGATAGACTCAAATGTTCTTTAAACGGACTTGTGTAGGCGTTATTGGCCGGATGGTCACGTCGAAGTTTGTCGAACGTCGTGGGTATTATTATTGTCGTTGTTATAAGAAGCATCATCATCGTCACCATCAAAGTCAACGGCTGTCGCGAATTCAAGTTTGCGCTGCAGGAGGCCCGATTGACGGAGCTACAACCTACAGACAGTGATATGGTGCTGATAATGATGCTGATGATAATGATTCCAGTATCATTTATCCAGTTCCGGGGGCCGGACGAAAAGGGTGGAAGGGTTTTGCTGGGCCAGAGGGGAGAACAAAAAGGAAAGCCGCTTTGCACTGGGGAAAGGTGCTGTAGGCAAGGGAAGCAGCAAAACTATGGATAGGGGCTCCTGTTGTTGTTGCTGCTACTGCTGCCTCTACAGTAACGAGAGCAAAAGCGGCAACGCAAGCGTGCCAAGGCGCAAGCGTTGATTAGCAGTTGATTTACCACCACCACCGTTCGTAGACTACTTCTAGAGTACCACCACCATCACCCCTCAAACCATCCTCGCCCACGTACCAGCGCACCCTGAACCCCTTCCCCTAGCGCCTATTTAGTCTTTTTCGGCACGCCACCGGCACTCGCATCCGGCTAAGAATCGCTTAGCCCAGCTTTCTCCTATTCACCCGCACTCTGCTTGCTGACTTACTCAACAGCTGCATTCGATAGACGAGATGCACAAACAGTGAAGCGGAGGCGGCGGCGGCTTTCTCCGCCACGCGGTATCCTTCGCCGCTTCTTGATGGAGGGGTATGAGATCTCGGCACGTTTGTTGGGAGTGCGGGCCAGCTTTGAAGTAACGGAAGGCCGAGCTAGAACTAGCGCGAAAAACGGCAAGGGCGACCGCCAGAGGGGTCGTCTTCAACATTGCCATCAGCATCGCTATCCTACAAACGGGCGGCCGCCAAGCAAACCGGTTGGTCGGTAGATGGGCGTTTAGTTGGGGGAGAATTAAGATCGATTGGTAGCTGGATGGCTGATGTTCAGATAGGAGAGAAATAATGGTGTTAAGCAGGCACTCTGCTACCTCTGCAGCACCGGCTATCTCATAACGCGCGAGGGAGGAGCGGGACAAGAATATTGGGAAAGGGCTGCGGGGCATGGGCCTCATGTGCGACCCGTCCACGCGCCACATAGAAGGTACGTGCAAAAGCTCCCTTCGTAGAATGAAACTAAGTAGTATTGGATGCAGGTGTACGAAAAGCTTAGGCACATGCAGCTTGTAGCAGTAATTGCGGTAGTAGTTGCAGTAGTTAAACCAGTAGTGTACAGCTGCTCAAACAGAGCCGACAGAGCAAAGATGGCCTGGGCTGGTGAGTGGCATGATCGCTCTTTACGCGTCGAGGAAGGGCATGGAACGGAGGAGAAGGAGAATAGAAGAAAGAGGGAAAAAACAATGCAATGGATGAATGGATGGATGGGTGGACGTATGCCCAGACTAAAGGGCAGGAAGAAGACGGCGACCAGCCACACATAATATTGTAGACCGAGGACGACGACGTCAGCAGCAGTAGTTCCAACAATACGGGCAGCGGCTGAAATAGTTGGCAACGGCTACAGTAGTTGAGGAAGACTTTGAGGGGAGAAGGAGCAGACATACCCTCTCTGCAGGTGGCCCAGACGTACACTGGGGAGATCCCAGCGATAGGGAGACTTTTTGCCTTCAGTGCTTCATCGACATAGTGATGGCGATGACGACGACGACGACGTTAGTGATAATAATAATGATAATGGTGCCTATGGTGATGTTGACGATGCTGCCACTACTACGGCTGCTGAGAACTTTGACGCTGCTCGTAGCGATGCTACTGATGCTACACGCCTACTGATGCCGATGGTAGGTGGGCAGTCACGAAGAGCCCCCGGGGGAGGATTGGCAGCCGCAGTTAACTCCCAGCGATTAGCACGAGGTGCTGGCACTCCCTGCAACGAGACGTTGGAGAAGCCATGCTCGACGCTTCGACTGCTGTCTGGCAGCGTGTCGGTATTCGAGCAAGGCTAGGAGTGCCGTGTTTACCACTTAGCATGCCTGCTGTATGTTCTTCTTTTGTTTATCATCATGTATGTCGACGATTGTGCGCACCTTACAAAAGTCGACAAAGTCTCGCGTCGAGCCACGCCACATTGGCGTGTAATAATGAGCACTAAGTGTATTTACTAAATAAAATTAACAACCAAACTGAAGATCTTTTTATAAATATATATACACATAATATATATATATATATATATATATATATATATATATATATATATATATATATATATATATATATATATATATATATTTATAAAACGACGCAAGTATTTTGCGCCCCTATAAAGATAATTAATTTTTTTAATTTTTTTAAATATATTTATAAAAGCGCTTAATCTCGCCGCCAAATAAGCACCGCTGCAAATTTGGCGGAATATTGTTTCTCGACCCTTGTGACAACGACAAATCATCAAATGGGGTTGCAACGTGATTAAAAAACGGAAACATATAATATTTATTTAAAGCAAATCAGCGTTTATACGGTTACAATGCAACTCAGTTACAATAGAGTTATATAACTGAATGATGTGTATTACTTTTCGAGGTGCATGTTAAGTTAGCTATTATTTCATTATTATTAATTATTGGTTTGTTTTCAGTTCTTACATAACCATCATCATACAGATCATTTCTATTGAAACATTCCTGAGGTGCAACACACACCACCAAGAAGCTCAGCAACTATCCACTTCATGGATTTTACCATAAACTACTAAGCCATAGAAGAGACTTCCACGACCCGGACGTCGGCTGTACGTGGCATTTATGTGACCAGCCGTGTCACATCAGCTGTGGAAACGATAAACGGAGCTTTCTGATAAAGCAAGGCATTCTGACGAGCTCTGTGTTTGGCAGTTGTTGTCCTACTGAGTGTGCCCGTTGCCTCGATTCCAAGAGATCATGTAGCAGCAGCGGTACTAATGAAGACAGTGGTCGGACATGTGGTAGTAGTTGCCGTAGTTAACAATGTCATGAAGCTTTTCTATCTGTCCAAAGAAGACGATGTTCGTCAATTGGCCATTGGCCCATTAACCTTAAGAAAGAAACCGAGGACAAGGTCAAGATGACGAAGACGAAGGCGCCTAAGATCTGCGGTAGTAGTATCATATATACATACAAACACATACACATTTATCCATATCGGACCGTTATCCCGTAATAGACAACCGCAAAAACAACAAAAAACATGTGTTTAGTTACGTTGCAATTGTAGACACCGTTGTTCGTCAGTCGCCGATCAGAATCAGTCCAGGACTAATCCATTTTGCCAACAACCCTACTGTTGCCTTAAATTGAGATCCGCTCTCAAAGAAACTTGCTATATATATATATATATATATATATATATATATATATATATATATATATATATATATATATATATACGAAATGCTGTTCAGTATGCCAAGAAATGTATTTGCAAATATTGCAAAACCCTGTCAAAACCTGCCCTCCGATGGAAACTGCCCGTGAGATAATGTCGTTAGTAGACTGTGCAACGGTGACGTGGTTCATCTTCAGTTGACGCTAGCTGCGAACCCTGACTATAGCCAAGTCCAACGATCTTTTTTTTTTTTTACTGCTGAAACCTCTCAGCATTACTTTGGGGGATTACGGGAATCCAGACGGACATGCGCCACCCCAGCCATGGTGACTAGTCTGGGACTCGCAAACCCAGTAAACCCGCTCCCCCCCCCCACCCCCAGGGATCGGTAACTGCGTAGGCATTGCTTCGAATCCATGGGAGTGGTGTTGCACCAACTCCTACATTCTACTCCAATCTGGCATCATCCATCGTCTCATGTCTGCCTTGGTGCAGCTCAGACGCGTCAGCCAGACCGTTAACGCCTTCCACAGCTCCGCCACCTGGGGATGCGTCGAGAGTCATCGCCTGGAGCGTCCCTGGCTGTCCCTGCCTAATCCCAAGGCTAGTTCGCCTTCGCTGCCTATTTCCCCTTCTTTCCCTGTCACCTACGGGCGCTCCCTCTCGACTGGATCGGGGGCTATTGTTAAAACGAGCTCTCCTGGCAGTTTCCTTGGCCACCTTTAAGGACATGATAGTCTCGAAGAAGGCACAAGACTCCCTCCACGCCTTCGCCGAAGTCAGCATGTGTGCTACAACCTTCTTGATCGACTTTCCTCTCACGGTGGTCGCACCCGCGTCTCTGGCTTCTTGGAGGGCCGGACACCGCAGAACTGTGTGCTCGACATCGTCCGTCTCACCCGATCTGCATAACGCGCAGATGTCGACACTCGCCTTGTTAATTCTTACCATGTACGTTTGGAACTGGCCATGCCCGGTCAGCACCTGTGTCGTACCATAAGACAGCTCACCGTGGTTGCAGTCGTACCACGCCTTCAGGTCAGGAATGAGGTCTCTGGTCCAGCTCCCCGCGGGCGGCCTCCGAGGGTCTCCCGGCTGCACTGTGGCCCATTCTTCATGCCACCGGGCGATTGTCCTCGATCTAGCCGTTGTTAAGTCCAGATCGCCATCCCTCCATCTTTCGGCCCGTTCACTTGCCAGCAGATCCCATGGTAGCATCTTAGACAGGACCAAGAGGGCCGCGGTCGACACCGTGCGGTAAGCCCGGCAGACACGAATGGCTACCGGCCGCTGTGACGATCGAAGCGCTCTCCTGTTTCTTTGTGTCCTCAGCGCCATGTCTGCCCACACTGGAGCCACGTATAGCGCTACCGACTCTGCTACACTGGCCAGCAGGCGCCGCCTGCCTTCTGTGCAGCCGCCGACTCTGGGCATTAACCGCGCCAGGCCGGCCGCGACCTTGTGGGCTTTACCAGCCACATGCTGGATATGCGCCGATCCATTGAGACCTTTGTCGAGCACCACTCCGAGATACTTTGCTGTCCGAGCAAGCTTGACAGGATGACCGTTTAGACGCAGGCGGATGTTCCGGGTTTTCTTCCTGCCTGTAAGGTACATTGCTTCCGTCTTGTGCGGGGCCAGTCTTAGAGAATGGTCTTCCATCCACTCTGCCACCTGCTCCAAGGCTTCATTAGCGGCATACTCCAGGGCCCTCGTTTCCCGTGCCGTGATAACCAGCGCCAAGTCATCGGCATAGGCCACCATCTCAACACCCGCCGGTAGGTCCGGCAGCTCGAGGACCCCGTCATAGGCTAGGTTCCACAGAATCGGCCCTAAGACCGACCCCTGAGGAACCCCCGCAGAGATCTCATACTCCTGACCGCCGGCCGACAGCCTTCTTTCCGATAGGTAGGACGAAATTATCCGGCGAATGTATGGCGAAATGCCCTTGCGCCTCATTGCGTCCATGGCCACCTCCCAGCTCATCGAGTTGAAGGCATTCTTGACGTCCAGGAGGACGAGCACAACGAAGTCTCTTGTTTTCGGAGTCCTTGTTAACTGTTCGGTCGCCCGTTCTAAAACCCGTGTAAGGGCGCCAAGCGTGGACTTTCCCTTACGGAAACCGTACTGGGCGTCTGACAGAGCCCCTTTGAGCTCAATCTCAGCGTTGAGCCTCTCAACGATAACATTCTCTAAGATCTTGCCCATTGTGTCAAGAAGACATATAGGCCGGTAAGCAGAACTACTTGCTAAAGCATTGCTCTCTCCCGTTGGTTTGGGGATTAGGACCAGGTTGGCGTTTTTCCACAGCCGCGGAAATCGCCCTTCTCTTAGAAGACGCATCACCAGTGCTTGAAACAGCTTCGGCCATCGCTGAACCAGTAGCTTCGCCGCTCCAGGAGGTACTCCATCCGGGCCGGGTGCTTTACCGGGTGTCAATCGCTGCCATGCTCGCTCGACTTCCTCCAACGTCACCTCGGGAATATCTTCTTCAGCAACCAGAGGCTCCTCCCCGTCGCCTCTCCACGGGTGAACCGGGAACAAGCTATGGACCTGATCCTTTAGAACATCCGGCGGGAGTCTCGGAGAAGGCGCCCGAAGCCTGTCCATAACGATTTGGTACGCTAACCCCCACACGTCTCTCTCCACGTCCTCTGCCAGCTGTTTCCACGCCTGTACCTTACTCTTCCAGATGAGGCCTTGAAGGTCCTCGCGGGCAGCTCTGTAACTTTCCAGGAGTGTGACCGATTGCTCGTCAACGTCTAGCCCCCTCTCCCCTCGGTTCAACCTTCCACTCAGCCAGCTGCGTTGCCTAGTATACGCCCTGTTTAGCCTTGTGCATCGCTTTCTCGCTTCCCCGATCTCTTTGCTCCACCAGTAAACGGACCGGTGCCGTCGGGCACCTCCGCCGTTCGGGTGAGGCGGGCCAGCCTTTGTACATGCGGCAATGAGTGTTTCAATGAGTTGATTTTCGTCCACCGTTCCCACTTCCATCGTCCGACACCTCGCGTCGATCTCCTTTACTAGCGCTTTCTTTTCCAGCTGTCTCATCTGCCACCGTCTGCCCCGGGTAGGTGATGCTGGAAGCGTCGTGGTTGGGGCTCGTACCTCAAAGCAGATGTAGCGGTGGTCGCTGTGGTTATGAACCGTATCGACCCTTCACCCGGTTATCGCCGTAAATGCTCGTTCGTTGGCAAGCGTGAGATCTACGTGGGATTCCCTCCCTGCCCGTGAGAACGTCGGAACGTCCCCGTCGTTCACAGCCATAAGCCCCTGATCTGCCATCCATTCCAGTAAGATTTGTCCTCTTTCCGAAGTGTTACGACTACCCCATGCAGTACTGGCCGAGTTGAAGTCCCCGGTAACAATCAATGGTTTTCCCTCGTGCGTGCCTAAGCTACGGCCTAGTTGACCCAGGAAAGCCTGAAACTCCTGTATCTCCCTATTAGGTGAAAAATAGCACGAGTAGAGAACACCCACCCCGTCTAATTCCACCCACGCAAAGCCACTGTCGCCACTTCCCTGAGCCCGTACTGCCCATTTGGCGTTGTCCTCTCCTGTCCACCAGGTTGCCACATCGATGCGTTCATCGGTATTTATAGAGCTCTTCTTTCTCATTCGCTTTTTGTTCGGTTCCGAAAGGAGGCATAATGCTATGCCCCTCTCCCGGACCGTCTCCTCAAGCAGGTCGTGCGCAGCTCTGCACCGGTTGAGGTTCACCTGAAGTATTCTAATCATTAGAAGTACCATTGACTTCCCCTCCCTTGGCTGCGGCACCAGCGACAGCGGCGCTGATGGCACCACGCCCTCTCCTGCTGTAACCCTCGCTGTCCGTAGTCAATTGTTTAGCTTCTTTGCGCTGTCGCTTCTTTTCGGCCGCTTCCTGGCGCGCCCTAGCCTCTTGCTCGGATGCTTCTCTCCGCTTCCTTTCACCCTCGAACTTCTCGAGGTTACTCTTACGAGCAGCCTCTTTCAGCTCCTCAAGTTTTTTTGCCAGCACTGGGCATTTGCTTGACAAAGCCGAGTGCCCGTCGACTTTGCAGATATAGCAATGCCCGGTTTCGCTAGTGCACGCACTAAGGAGGTGCCCGACGTCGCCGCACCGGTAACAGCGTCGGCCTTGCGCTTTCTCCTCCTGACAGTCTTTAGCCATGTGGCCTTGCTTCTGGCAGTTAAAGCATGTTGGTACGCTAAACCAATCCTCTGCCCGGCACGTGGTGTTACCGATCTGCAGGTGCTTCATGTCGACTAGTCTTTTTGCCGCCGCAGTCGGAAGAACGACAAGACACTGGTATCGCCCAGTTTTGCCGGACCGCGGGTCTTCTGTGCGCATGCGCATATCTGCCGGCATGCTCAACTTTCGCCTTATCGTTTTTTCGATGCTGTCGCTGTCCGCAAACGGGTCCACGTCGCGCAGTACGATCGTCTTTGGCGGTCCCCCAGAGTCTCGGCAATCAACCTTTGTGTTGATCGATCGTGCTAGCGTCTCGGCAAATGTGCCTGTTGATGCCTTTGTGCCGGTCACTCTAACGAGAACGTCCCCACTTTCGGTCGTGGCTAGTCCTCCGCGCGCGGCCAATACTACACCCGCCGCTCTGAGGTCTGCATTTTTTCGCACGCTCATGAGCGTTTCTGCTGCAGTTTTACCCTCAATCTTCCTTACCCGGACAGTGGTATGGGTCGCCCACGTCTGGTCTGAGACGTTTGTCTCTTTTGGTAAGCTTCGATCCGCGGGCGGTGTTCTAACAATGAGTTCGACATCACAGTCGAGTACCCGACAGCACGCCTCAAGGATCTGAGGGATTGTGTAGTCTCCCAGCTCCTCGGTCACAGCCACAGCTGGTGCCTCCTCCCGCCTATCTACATTAAGGGTATGCAGGAGTCTACCAAAAAGCCTAATTAAGTCGGCCGAGGTCGCCCCCAAGGGGACCATCCCGGCCACTAGCGTTCGTGACGCCTCCGAGGGACTCTGGTGTATTCCCGCCGTCTCCCCTTCTTCGTCTATCTCGCCGTCGCCGACGACCTCAAAGTCGCTTTTGCATCTAAGTGCCGCCACCTTTCCTGGTTTAAGGTCGGCCAGCGCTGCCGCACCGGGAAACTGAGGAAGCACATGTTCGATGAGTCCTCTGTCTCTCTCCGATCCCTTCATCAGAATGAGTCCTCGCGCTTCTCTAGGGCTCCCAATCTCCCTATGGGTTAGCTTCACCCTTTTGAAGCATCTCTCTGGCCATCTCTTTAACACTATGCGAGCCGTCTCCTCTACGTCGTTGTTTCGGGTTGCCGCTTCCAAGGCCGTGTCGATCGTTGCAGCCGTCTCGGCCTCTCTCGACTGGATCTGCTCCTTATCGAACTTCTGATTACATTTCAAACACAGTGAGTTTCCGTGCAGCTCCAGCACCCTGTTCACCCCAGCAAGCTTTCGGACTTCTTCCTCGAGCTCGGCCTTAGCCTTTAGTAGGGCGTCTACCTCATAGTTGCCCGAAGCCTGCGTGAATGTCCGCCTGAGTTCTGATAGCTCGATCTCGAGTGACTCTACCCGCTTTTTTTCGGCTTCGAGCTTTCCCATCCACTCACGGTCTCTCTGTTTGGAAGGACGCTTGAATTTTAGGGAAAACTTACCTACCTCCCCAACGGCGTCCTTGATGAACATCTGGGTATGCGGGTATCGCACGATAAGTTGACTCAACACCTTGGACCAGGTGCGCATCTGCTCGGCAACTCCGTCTGCGTCTTTAGGCTCAATTCTTCTCATTGGCCAAGCCTTTACAGGCAACTCAGGCACGGTTTTGACCCCCGCCCTTAGTCTTTGACTGAAGATAATCCAGCCATGGTCCGTTATCCTCTAAGCCCCCATCGTTCTCGTTACCCTCATCATCACTCGCGTCTGCAGGTGTTTCAGTCTTTCGTCTTTGCTTCGGGGTTTGTTTCGACGTCTTTTCCGTGATCTTCCCGCTCTTCTCTTTTTCCTCCTCGTTTTCGCTTTCGTTTTCCATTGCCTGTTTTCCCGCACAGTTTTTGGTCTCCCTTCACCACTACCTGCGTATTCACATCCTCCGCGCCGTCATCCTCTGAGCTGGAGGTGTGTATGAACACTCCCCCCAGAGCTCTCTTCGGTTGGCTCTCTTCCATTCTTCCCTCGCTCGTCTCTGTCGTTCCCGTTCTTCGCCTCCATTCCCTTGCGTTGGCGTCCTTTGCGTCAGCCCCGAGGAGGCGAATATCGCCGGCATTTTTCGCCTATTGTCCCCACCCTCGGGAACTCATCGTGTTTGAGCTTGACACAATGTCAAGGTCGCTCAACCTACGCCTACGCTCAAACCCTACCCTACGACCCTACGCTCAACCTACGCCGTCCGTATCTCCCGACCAAATCCCTCGCTCCGTGGACCAAGCAGGAGACTTCCTAGAGCGTCTGGTCCTAACGGGTACCTATATAAGGTGGGACCGTTCTCGTTTTGCAGCCTCAACACTGGTCGCAGGAGGCCAGCAGAGGGCGCGATCAATTCCTGGAAGCACCGCCCATTGGGCGAGGGTACTCACCGACTGAAGCGCCACCTAGTGGCCGAAATCCCAACTTGCCTGCGTCACTCGTCTCTCAGCCTCGGAGGTCGGCGAACGCACAGACGACACCGTCCTTTAGTTGTGCAGCCGTTAGAAATCCAAATTTGAATCCGCGGCGGACTGTTCCGAGTCCTCCGACCGCTGCACGGGTGGTTTCGTTTTGCTTCACTCTACCGAAAAGGTTTTGTTTAAACTTCACAGAACACTAGCTCCTTACCACTTTGTTTTACGGCCACGCACAACACACCAAAATGGTCACTGAGTTCCACACATCACTATGGTATGCCACTCTCTAGGTTTACCGGGCTGTATTCACCCAAGCAAGCGTAAACCCTCGGAGCTCCGTCGACACACGTCCGCACTCTTTGGCGCCAAACTAACTAAGTCCAACGATCTGGGTGACTCCCTTTGGCTTAGTATCCATTTCTCAGATCTCGTTGTTGGCTCTTTCACTGATCACCGATGTCACTGGCTGACCGACAAGAAACAGTTTACTAGTCACTTGGTTATGTGTTTGATATGAGGCACCTGCAAATTGATTATAAATTAACTAGGCCGGATGGTGATATCGCCGAGCGTTTTCCAGTTATCTGTTTCAAAGAGTTGAGAACAGGACTTATTGCTTTAACATTTTTGTCACACATTTGTGCCGCTATTGTGAGCCCTAAATCTAGTTAATGAGAAATGTGATAAATTATGCATATATATATATATATATATATATATATATTGACTATCTTGTCAACTGTAAGCTCTCGTCTATGTCACTGTTGCCCCCGAATTACCGTACTATTCTACACCAAGAGAAGAAGACACAAGCACTTTGCTTTACTAGTTAGCTACCGTCTCTCTGACGGCTTGACTGTGTAGTCTTTATTGCTGTGATGACGACTGAGGAGTGGTTGTCGTACGACTGAGATCGTACGGTTGTGACCGTTGCGTTTGAACGCGCGAGCTGAATGCCGCTGACGCTGGTTGCCCGCGCAAATGAATGGATTCCAAACAAAGGTACTCAACGATGGCGACTGTTGCCAACGGAACCGTAGAATGAAGACAGACAAATATGCGCGGGTTCACACACTCACTATTCTTATTTATTATAATTCACCACACGCCAGAGAGCGATACGGCAGCGCCGTCTCTCTTCGTATTATTATTGTTGTTGCCTAGCTAGCTCTCACAATGTCCCGGCGGTTAGCGCAAAGCAGTTTCCACCGCCGGAACTCACACAGATCACACATTTGTCACTGCCGCTACACTAGCGCTAACAATCATTCAACTAACAATATATATATATATATATATATATGTATATATATATAAATCTGCCTGCATCTGCCAGTCACAACACTCACCACCCTAGTGCAGCACTGCTGCCACGCTCCCGCCGCTGTCGTTGCCAGGCCGTCGGACGTGCCGGTCGCCGCCGGACTAAGGGTTTGCAGAGTGCGCGTTACGCCGAACGCTCGGGATAGCAAGAGGATAACAAAATGGCGCGCACCCCCTTTTATACGGCCGGCGACCGGCAACGTGACAGTGCACGAACGTGCAGTGGCGGGTTGTGGCCAACAGTTCAGTGGCGGGTTGTGACCAGCAGTGCCGTGGCGGGTTGTGGCCGACAATGCCGTGGCGGGTTGTGGCCGACAGTGCTGTAACGGGTTGTGGCCAACAGGCAGAGATCATCCTTATCATGGCGCGCTAATACAAATTCTATTCGCGGCCATCCAATATGCAACAGCGACAGATACGGCTATCATCATATAAATGCAACACTCCCCGGGAAAACAGTCCCCGTTTTGTAACCTCATAGCCGTTCTAGGCGCGTAATCCATATCGAACTGTGTTAATTAACTACCTTCAGAGGATGCAGCAATTGCGCCGCGCGGGTAGAAACGCGGCCGTTACTGAAACGAACTTAGTAGGTTCTAATGAGTCCGTCTCGGCCGACATTCTGGGATACGATCCTAACTAATTGCCAATGTAGTCGCGGCACATTATCGTCCCTTACTAGGGCAACGTCGGCCACTTTAATAGTCTTATGCCGACCCGAGCTGTCGATGTTGGCCGAACGTAGCTGAAGCAGATATTCGTGGTTCCATCAAACGGACAGATCCCGGAGATAGCGAATCATCGCCCTGGTCGCGCGGTTGAGATCAGGACGAGTTGGACCGCCACCGATAGGCGCTGTCCCTCCCAGTGGGTCGAGTGAAAGTGCGGCACACAACGGCTGTGGCGCCGCGGCGTGAAGGAAATCAGCAGGCGTGATTGCGCGAAGCTCCCCGGGGTCACCGCTGGCGTAGGTGATTGGCCGCGAATTAATCACAGCCGCAATCTCAGTGATTATAGTTCGAAACAGTTCGAAACTGATCAAGCTTCTCTGGAGCGTTTTGTGCAGAGCGGCCTTTACCGAGCGCACCAGATGTTCATAAAAGCCACCATGCCAGGGGGCTCTAGGGCAAATGAAGTCCCAGGTTAGGCGCCGCTCGCGTATCAGCGCCTGTGTTCGTGTGCCCCTTACGGCATTAAAAAGGCGTTTTATCTCAGTGGATGCCTTGACAAATGTTCTGGCGTTGTCAGATACCAATCGTCGACATCCAGGCGCTGCAGCGAGAAATCGTCGAAGCGCGAGGTGAAACATCGGAGTAGCCATCGTCGGTACTACCTCCAGATGTATAGCGCGAGTACTCGCGCAGGTGAACAGCGCAACGTAGCATTTGGTGTCAACGCCATTCAATTTGACAAAAAATGGGCCACAGAAGTCCAGCCCACACGTGTAAAACGGCGTTATCATCTCGGCTCTCTGCGGTGGAAGCGGCGCGCTTTCCTGATCGGCAGCAGGTCCATGATGGCGTCTACACACAACGCACTTGCTCAATATTGCCTTGATGACCTGGCGTCTCCGCACGATCCAGAATCGTCGTCTAAGCATAGACAGTACAGTCGCCACACCGAAATGTGCGTTAACGCGGTGAGTCTTGACTATCAGAAGATGCGCGAGACGCGACTCCCCAGGTATAACGACTGGATGTTTTTCATCATATGTCAGGTGTCGAGCTTGAGTTAATCTGGTTCTTATGCGAAGAAGACCATCATCATCAAGAAATAGTCGATAGTTCGACAACTTCGATCTTGTTGACACGCGGTTTCCGGCCAGCACACACGCCATCTCATTCCCGAAGTACTCTTGTTGACACCACCGGAGCAGTAGGAGCTCTGCAGAGCGATCGACAGCGGCAGAATTTTGCTGGAAGCGGCCGAATTTCTTGTGAACGAACGTGATGACGTAGCTTACGACGGGAACAGCCTTGTCAAAGCTGCTGAATCTGTTGAGATCGAGAAGCGGGGTGTTTATGGTCTGACCGACCATGGCGGCGGTGACCCTAATCTCATCTAACATCGGCTCCAAAGACGACGCGCTGATCCCGGGCTTGCATGCTGGGGAGGTGACGCCGCTATCCCTGAGCCAAGTCGGACCCGACCACCATTCCCTATTGCCTCGGAGACACTCGGCAGTGACGCCTCGGGGCGCAAAATCTGCGACATTTTGCTCCCCGGGAACGAAGTACCATTCGGAAGGGGTTGAGTGTTCCTGTATCTCGCTAACCCTGTTGGCCACAAACATCTTCCAGCGATTTGCATTTTCTGCTGTCACCCAGTGGTAGGTAACCATCGAGTCGGTGTAGAGTGCGACGCGGGCAATCTGCAGGGTGAGCTTGTCGACAAGAAATTTCCGAAGCCTTGAGGCCACGAGGGCAGCCATCAACTCTAGCCTGGGCAGAGTCTGCCTTACCAGAGGGGCCAGACGCGATTTTGCCATCAGGAGAGCCGCGTCAGCTGAGCCGTCGATGTACAGCGTTCGAATATAAGCAGCGGCGGAATATGCTTTCTCAGATGCGTCAGCGAAAACATGCAGCTCATAGCTCTCGATCGCCTTGTTGGGGTGACTGTACGTCCTTCGAATAGCCATACCGTTCAAAACTTGGCCCTCACGGCACCAGTCCTCAAATCGCGAGCGCGCGAGTTCCGGCACGGCATCGTCCCAATCAATGTTCTGCTGCCACAGTGACTGTACTAACAGCTTGCCGCGTAGCACAAATGGCAACATCCATCCAACCGGATCAAATATTCCTGCAACCCGCTGCAGTAACTTCCGCTTAGTGATTATTTCGTGTCGATTGGGTATGTTAAGGCTGTCCACATTAACGGTGAATTCATCCGAGGCTGGTGTCCACGTTATGCCCAAAATCCTCAGCCCTGTGTGGTCGAGATTTCCATGCCCGAGATCGCGCAGGTGGTTGGTGGCTGCAGCCCGGGGAGTGGTATAACAGCAGTGCCCCTGGACGGATTGCACCGTGGCATTTACTCGCTTTTCCACGGGGCCACCAATAAGCCAACCAAGTCGTGGACGCTTGGCGAATACCCCCGGTATTCGATATAACGACTGAAGTCAGAGTAGAAGGCACTGCTGTGCTGCAGCCACCAACCAGTCGAGTCAGGATGGCGAGTGTCGTCATCGCCTTGTCACTATACTCGGCACAGTGAGCTTCCTCCTCCTCTAACATTACATCAGATAACGACCTATTCGCAAACACCTGTAGATCCAGTTCACGTATTATTTGTTGACGTTGCTTCACAACTGATATCAAGTCCACTATCACATTTCTGTCCGGTCGGGATACATCGCTGTCCCACTGTTTCGCCTTCTCGGCTGCTCGTGATAGCTGCCGGCGTTCTAGGCCACGTGCTCGCCGCAGCGAAGCCAGCGAGTTGTCGTCATCGGTAGTACTCATCATGACGCCGAGTTCCAACTCTTCCGAAACGTTCGTTGGATTCACTCACACAGTCTACGAGGTGACGGAGTCAACTAGATGTCTTCGAGAATTAAGCCCAAACGCGCCGAAGTCGTGGCGGTCGGCTTAGCATGTGTAAACGTTAGAACAAGTTGTTCCAGATAGCCACCGCTGAGGGGGCATTAGTACGGCAGGCTAGGACAGCCACTTCGGTCGGCAAACGTCACAGACGAGTCACGAATCCTGGTCACGGCACCAAATTGTTGACTATCTTGTCAACCGTAAGCTCTCGTCTATGTCACTGTTGCCCCGAATTACCGTACTATTCTACACCAAGAGAAGAAGACACAAGCACTTTGCTTTACTAGTTAGCTACCGTCTCTCTGACGGCTTGACTGTATAGTCTTTATTGCTGTGATGACGACTGAGGAGTGGTTGTCGTACGACTGAGATCGTACGGTTGTGACCGTTGGGTTTGAACGCGCGAGCTGAATGCCGCTGACGCTGGTTGCCCGCGCAAATGAATGGATTCCAAACAAAGGTACTCAACGATGGCGACAGATACGGATCTCATCATATAAATGCAACAATATATATATATATATATATATATATATATATATATATATATATTGCCCGCGCTGGCCTGGCGCGGGCAATGCAGAATAAAGGCAGAGGAGTGCATGTTCTCTGTCAAGATGTTCATCCTGTTCTCCATGGTTCAGTCGGGCCCGGTCGAACGACCTGGCCGGGTCCATCCGCATCTGGCAATCCGCTTACGACGACGACGAAGAATGTGAGATCTAGGGCCTTTCGAGGGAGGGAACACTTTCGTATTCGACGTAACCCCTTCCGCGTCCCGACCGTCGACCAACGTCAGGCCGAAAAAGAGCAATGCATGCGGATGCATTGCATTGCTCTTTCATTTGTTTGGTCTTTTCCATCAGGTCCCAATATTGCTCGCCCAGGAGTTCGCCGTAAAACTCTTTCGAGCTCCTCCACCCAACCCCTCGTCCCCCCCCCCCCTACCTTCCACCGGACAACCTCTAGCCGTCGTTGTTCTTAGGCCGTTTCTCAAGTACTTAGGCATCAGCCGGCAGCAACGTCTTCACTGTTTCGTGTCGTATCGTGCCGCGCGCGACTTCAATTTGTCTGAAAGCATTTGTTCTTGGCGGACGGGCGCTGTGCGATGATTCTGCGCGCATGAGTCCTACGTCGTCGGTGCTCATGCGTCCTGGAATATCCTTTGGAGCGCCCATAGCTTTAAAGGCAGCGTGCAATGGCCGTAACGTGCAGCCATCGAGGAACAAGCCGAGGGTATCCGGATGGGCTCGGACTATTTTCGGACATCGGATAGGATGTATACGATAGGCGGAGCTTGACGCCACCACCTTATTTCCGAATATCCAAGCCTTTACGCTGGAAAACGGGCACTGCGGCTTCGACGTAACTAATCTTTGCAAAGCTCGGGTTACTCACAGAGTTATCCAGCCAAGCTAGTGTCTGTTCTCGTCAATCAACATGCTGGGTCTCGCTTCCGCTGCTTTTGCATGCTTCTGTACAGTAGGTAGAAGGCGCTTTCTTTCCTAAAGCGCACCGTTTTTTGGAAGCTGACCACCTATGACAAGCGTTGACATGTGTGAGATGCCTAACAAACCACAACACGATCTAGCACGACAGCAGCATCAGCTACAAATCAACCCTATATCTAGTAGCAGTGGTACAAGCAGCTGTGTATTAGGTAAGTCAAAAAGTTTGTCGGCTTTCTGGGACCACATTTTTTAAATTCCCGCGCTCTGCAGCAGTGCCGCCTGAGAGTGCGGCTGGGTGTTTACATTCAAGAGCAGACCCGTGGTGGCGCGACGGTATACCGGTTCCAACTTTACCGTTTCGTTTGCGGAATTGGCAGCTGTTTGCAATGGAGGACAAAAACACGCACTTTTGACACATTATGTTGTTCTCCTAACGTGAAGGCATAAGTGCAGCGCAAACAACCCGGAGGATATGTGCAGTCTACGGCAAAAACGCAGTACACAAATCCACAGTCGAAAAGCGATTCGCCCGTTTTAAAGCTGGAAACTTCAATCTCGAAGATGAACCGAGATCAGGACGACCCAATGTTGTGGAGACCGACGAAGTCATAAGCCTGGTTACTTCGAACCCAGGTTTGATCATAAAAGAAATTGAAGATGTAACGGGAGTCTCCCACGGAACCGTTTAGAATCGCCTCCATGATGCAGGTTTCTCGTGCAAGCGGAATATCTGGCTACCACACGACCTCAATAATAGGCAGCTTGAAGGGCGAGTCGATACCTGTCACGCACTCCTCCGGAAGAACTCGAATGAGCCATTTCTGAGAAGATTGATAACCGGCGATGAAAAATAGATCCTCTACAGAAACGTAACACAGAAAAGAAGTTGGGTCCCCAGAGGTTCTCAGGCCGCAGCTATCCCTAAACCCGAAATTCATCAGAAGAAGGTTATGCTGTGCTGCTGGTGGGATTGTAAGGGCGTCGTGTATTTTGAGCTGCTTCCAATGGGTCAGACGATCAACTCCGTCGTCTACTGCAGACAAAAAGTTTGGCCACCCGGCAAAAATTGGCGGAGTTCGACTGGGATGTGCTGCCGCACCCAGCTTATAGCCCCGACCTCGCACCATCTGATTATCACTTGTTCAGGTCTCTCCAGAACTCCCTTGATGGCACAACATTTGAATCTTTGGAGGCTATAAAAAATCACCTCACTCAGTATTTCGACGAGAAGGACAAGACGTTCTGGGAGAAAGGAATCATGGATCTACCGAGGCGATGGGCGAAGGTTATCGAACAAAACGGTCAATATATCATTGAATAAAAATACTGTTGTCTGCTTAAATAAGGCTCTTTAAAATTGGGTAAAAAAACCGACGAACTTTTAGACTTACCTAATAGTTTGTGTACCGAATGAAAGCATTGTTTTCTACAGGAGAAACCTGTAGCGGTAACAATTGTCTTTTGCCTTCCTTTTTTGCAGCGCATACCAGAGCCAGCGAGTCAGCGCGTCGACACTACCATGTGCGCCGATTATTGGATGGCCTCGTCCCACACTACCTTGGGAAACGTCCTCATTCTCTCTTCTAAAAAAGCAGCGATGAAAAGGCTGTACGATACACCGGACTTGGCGATTTTTTTCTCGCCAAAGGAGGCTCGCGTGACGAGCAAAGAGCCGGGAGACTGGTGTTCTCTATTCTGTTCCTCCATTCCTGGCTTAGTGGCCTACTAGCTCAAGTCACGTCGTCGCCGAGTGTTCATCGCTTGGTCATCGGCAACCCCCCTCCGGCAGGTTCCTCGAGCTGAAGCCGTCAGTGAGAGAGAAAGCCAGGTAGATATTTATATATATATATATATATATATATAGAGAGAGAGAGAGAAAGAGAGACGAAGGGAAGCTGCTATACTGACGATCTAAACTGCAAGCAACGACTAACTGTGTATAATCAAGTATGCTCCTAGAGTTCCGAGCCTACGGAGCTCGGTATTGTTTTATACGCACGCATAGAGTCATGGAGGACGGCGGGCTGCTTCTAGAAGCTCCACTGTAGTGGACTGGTATCATAAATGGACGACGGGCCGGCACTATAACTGGCAAAACCTTCATTCCTGCAGATTGGCTTGTCTGTCTATCAGTTTTACTCCCCAATGCGATTCTAACCAACCTTTGGCCCACCTCTGCTTTTATTTTTACGCAATCCGCTCGAAGGCCCGGAGAAGGCGGACACATAGATACTAACGAAATAATTTTGGATCTTTCAATCGTCAGAGTGTCGTATTTGAGCGATAATTACTTACTTGTTGCGTGTCATGTAAAACTCTGTGTTGACGGTAGTTAAGTAGCTAATACTGCTGCAGTCCAATTTTAGCCAATTCGGGAAGACCGTAGCCTCAATGTTCCAAAACTTTTCGCAAGCTGCATTGAGTCGCTGACTACTACACCTCAAGTAAAGAGAGAAATTATAGCATTACCGTTCTATTTGTCACTAGTCTTCGCCTCATCATTGTTATCCTTCGCAGTGAACGCGCTGGGTCGGTAGGTTCGCTAACAACATAGTTACTGCGAAAGGTTTACAATCGGTACAGGTAGCGCCAAGGCCTAATCTTTGTTTGCCCTAGAGACTGTCAATAGACGTAACGCTAACCGTTTGGTACCATCCGGCGTTGGTAACTTGAGGTCACATGACTGAAATTGTATATCCAAATATAAATAAAAAAGTGACGCGTTTATTTAATAACATAGAACGATTCCATATATATATATATATATATATATATATATAAACAGAAAAAGATGAGAAGAAGAGAGACACATATTGAGACCTTATCACAGACAAAAAAAACACCACGGAAAGTTCACCACGGTTCAGTTTTGATCTAAGAGGTCAACGCAGCGCCGTCAGTAGAGTCGCTGGCAAAATGCTGACACATAAGTGATATACGAACAGTATCTCCCTCTCTCTCTCTCCCTATATATATTATATTATGGTTTATTAACACCCAGGTTGGGTAAATTTTAAATAAGTACATCAGTCTCAATCAGTGGTTTTTCTGCGTCACCGGATCTTCCTTCATCTTGCGAGTTCAGCTATTGATTGCACTGCTGGACATGCTGCGGCGTGGTATCTATCACAATGGCCTAAGCATCTCGCGCACCTACAACACTTCTGAGGATTGTGGAACTCTTGGGTGCTGCATAACACGTGATGGAACCCGTGGGCTGCAAATGCCGTAGTTAGATGCCTATTCTTATATCCGGCTGATCGCCAGGTTGTACTCCTCATCGCTATCGTCGTGTATATTCCTATGTCTATATCCTTTAATTTTTCCCCCCACTTCATAGTGTAGGCCACGAAGGCCGTCGTCTTAGGTCCCCGTTTTACTTGTAATTCCTGTGTCATTAGAGCCCCCCCCCCCTTCTAATAGATGAACTATTCTATTCCTACAAGAGTCAGCTAACCCCAAAACCCGCTTCATGAAGAAAAACCAAACTCTATCTAGTAACTGTAGATCTGCCTCTTTTAATTTTTTTCATATAAGTGATACACCAAATGTTGCTATTGGTTCTATTTTAATCTTGAAAAGGGCGGACGCCGTATGTATTGACAACATTTGCCGGTTTTTAATTGCTGCTGCCGCTCGAATGGCTTTTCCTATTCGGCTTTCAATATGTTTTCGAAAGCTGGCTCGAAGAACATCGTCTTTCGCCAATCGACCTCCTCTTCGAAATTTTACTGCTACTGTCTTTTGCCAGTTAATACTAAGTCCCATCTCGACCATATAATCGATTAGCCGTTCCAGTCCCTGCTTAACCCTAAATAAACTCCTGCCATAGATCGCAATGTCATCTGGATACATTAATGTGTTTGCCCACTTTCGGGTCCACCGCTGCCTCACCCCGTTAGGTAGCCCTCCCAATAGTACCGAGAAAAAGCAACGGGCTAAGTCCGTCTTCTTGGGCCACGCCTGTAGTTTGCTTTACTTTTCCCACAATCCCTATACCGTTGTCGATGTATACTGTAGTCTCCCCAAGAATGCTACTTGAAAGTTTTAGTAAGCGATACGGAACTCCCTCTAAGGCTAACTTTTCTATAATCCTACTTCGTGGCGCTAAGTCAAAGGCAGTTTTAAGGTCTATAAATATTGCGTATAACGGTCTTCTAGGTTCTGATAGAGTTTCCCAAATTTCTGCTAGCAACTGACGCAGGGCCGTATGGGTCGACTTCTGAACCCATGTTGTTCGTCTGGTATTGCGTTTCTGGTTTCGAGGTAATGCTCTAGTCTATCTGATATTATTCCCGAGAAAATTTTATAGGGGCAACTCTTAACTGTTATGCCCCTCCAAGATTCCGGCTCAGTTTCTATGCCTTTTTCTTTTGGTATGACAATCAAGGTTTCCTCCTTCCACGCTTTTGGTACTTCCCCGGATTTTAGGCACTTGTCAAATAAAGCTTTCCAGCATGGTGCGAGTGCCAGCGTTTGCTTTAAATGCTCGTTTCGTATCATATAGTTCCCGGCAGCTTTGCCTCTAGGCGCCCTTTCAATTGACCTGACGATGTCTTCGATTGTGACTGGTCGAATTACCCATTCCCGTGCAAGTTCTGTTTTCTCGTCCCAAGGCCCGTTGAATAATGTTATTTCCTTTGGGGTAGTATCGGCTCCCTGCAGCACACTAGAAAAGTGCTTAATTAATCGCCCAGTCTCCACTGGGGACTGCCGTTTTCTTTTCTGTTTTAGCCACTTGTGCGGTTGTTTCTCTGCTTCTTGCAACAGCGCTCACTCCTGGCTTTCCCAATATTTTTGTTTCTCTTCCTTGTATGCCTTTTGTGTCATTTTTTTTACTATACTGGCGAACGGCCTTAATACAGGAAAAATCTTCACATATTCTCTAGTTAGTCTGTTGGCATCTTTCGCTGCTCTACACCGATTCCATATATATATATATATATATATATATATATATATATATATATATATAAGATGTTCAAATGAAAAAATAAGGAACGACACTGTGAGTACAGTTTAACGTTTTCTTCAAAAAAAATTACTAGAGGCCTGAGCACAACAATCTTACTGTTTCACGAGTTGACCAATTTTCTGTTTCTAGAATTTCTGCGGCTGTGCAGGAAGCCAGTCATTCCACTGTGCCCTTTAGTTCGTCGTCTAAGTTGAAGCGCCTTCTGCTAAGATGTTGTGGCCGATCGAACTGGCGTAAGTCGCAGGCCGACATGTCCGTGCGCCATAGAGTGTATGCTTAAGCTGTTTGCTTACTTGAATTTGGCAGGTACTTTTTTGTGATCCTGGACACGCATCCGAATCACTTGCTTTGTGAGCGCCTCAATCCGTTCCCCAAACTTCTGGTAAAACGGTTTTTCAGTGTCCGAGGAATCTGATTAGTATCGGCCTCGGATGTCGAAAAAACGGCGAAGAACTCTTTTTGACGGCGGAACGCATAGCTTTGATATTTTTTGGAAATGGTGACAACGACAATGATTCAATTGCAGGCTGTTCCACTTCGTCTTTGGCTCAGAAGGGTTGCACCAACTCTCGTCACCCATGACGATCCGCTTCAAAAAAGCGGAGTCTTCACTGTACGCGAACATGTGTTGCAGTGCCCCCCCCCCCATACAAACCATTTCGTTTGCATTTTGCTGAGCTTCTTCCGAACCCACTGCGCAAACACTTTTTGGTAAACCAAGTTGTTGTGAAATTAAGAATTGTCTCCACTGTTTTAATACTGAACCCCGCCACACTGCCAACAATCGCATTAGGACAAGCCGATCACTTCTCATTAGGTCGTTCACCGTGTCGATGAGTTCAGTCGTGATTAAAGTGTTTGCCTGGCCTGGTATCGGGTCATCATCACGCTCCCGGTTTTTACGAAAATGGACGCGCCAGCTTCTCGTTGACTTGGCGAACACAGTCTCCTTCCGTATTCGGCCTTATCTTGCGATCCATATCGACCGGCTGAATAAAATTAAAATTATGTTATTACTTCGGCACCTTCTACGTTCAGACCTGGAATTAAAATTATTTTTAAGGAAGTGATTTTTAATTTAAGACTATTTGGGCTTGATAACGCCGTAAGGCGTATCTTCAATGCACATTGGCTGGACATGTTGAGAAATCTGGGGTTTTTCCTGCGGCCTTATGGCAGTATGGTCGTTGACCTCCCGGCGTGGTCTGGAAGTCTAGCGCACTTGACCCCAAACCTCGCCGCCACTTTCCAACCTAGCCAACGTCGAGACTTGTGCGCACTAAACATATATTTCTCTTCTTTTCTCAACATATCGGCTCTTCCCGCATACATCTATAAGCTGCCAGGCAAAGTAGGAGCGTTAAGTTCTCTTCTCCTGACACAAATCACGTTATAAGCTTTATTTTAGAACTTACAAGTACTTGTTATTTTACTATTCGTTATTGTTGCAAGAAGTTGCGGTAGATCCCGCGCCTTGCATATATAGTTTTCTGTTTTCACTTGTATGTATGCTAATTTCTGCTCACACTCTGCCAATGTATTTTCCTATTTTTGTACGGTGACGAAAGAATCAAAAATAGACACACATATGCTTTCAATTGTGGCAATTGTCCTCCGTAATTACATCTTGTCGCCACAGAGAAAATAAAAATACGCTTAGTTCTGTCTTTTACTATACATAGATGACTCCACAATGCTAGAACCGAGTTATTAAATATTATTATTGATTTATTATAATATTTTAGTCGTACGATTTAAATGCAGTGGTGCTTACGGTAGGATATCTGTAACTCTACTAAAGCTATATTACCCACGGCAAACCTAAAATGGCAAAATAACAGACATTTAATGTCGACAAAAGCGACAGAACAGGAGGTTGTAGCTCTGAAGAGAAATCCACAACTCGTAGGATCGAAGTCTACTAGTTTATAAGCCTCCTGTATGATGAAAAGTGTTTTTGTCAATAACAGGCATTATTCTATACAATACATGTGCTTACGTCAACGTATTGTGGTTTTGACCATAATCGTGTTCCCAAATAAGAGGAAGAAACGTCAGTTGTAGACCAAGTGGAACTCTCTGGCCCTCTCTAATCCAAACACTGAGCGATTACATGTCTTGTTAAGATAGGGCAAATGTTAGCATTCATCTAGCTCTAAATTCGAATTTCAATGGCGATCATAATGATACCATAAGAAATATGATATAATACGGGCTCATTAGATGGCCATTTCTACAAATGGATACGCCACCTTTTTGACGGAGGGCTTTTATCTATGACGTCTAACCGGTCTGTGATGGTCTACAATAATTACTTATACTCATATATTCTTAGGTTTCTTAGGTAAATAGGATTTCTGTCCGTAATTATATATAATACTATATATTCTGTCCTTAATTAAATATAATATTAATTATCATCTATTCTTAGCTTTCATAGGTAAATCAGCTTTATGACCTCAATGAACTTGTAGGCCACGTCTAGGCTTTGTGTAGAGACAAATCATCTAATAAGAGTCACAAAACAACATGGTATAAACACTATACAATAGTCTTTACCCGGCGGTGGAGCCGGTTATAAAATACATTTCTGACCGACAAATCTAAACAGAACTGTGCTTTAGGGCACACACACGACGAAATTGAATTAACAACGCTGAGTCTGGTTTTTGCGGTACAGAGGTCGAAGCCGAATGTTGTTTTCCGGTGTTCGCCAGATACGAACGGAACGGGGAAATCTGGCCTGCGTGACATCGAATCAACAACAAGAGTAACAGAGACCGCGGACAAGCGGCAACGTTACTGCGGCTCTACCCCAGACAGTGGGTACAACCGAGGCGGGAGAGTTGTTAAAAAAAGAGGGGAGCAGGCACGTTCGATTTTGGAGCGGGGTCAAGGGCGAGATAAACTAAGTCATCTATTATCTTTCTGCAACTTCTATTGGCTCTGTGCACTCACACCTGCCGTCGCAGCGACGGCATGCGGTCGCATATCAACAACGAAGCGGCGGCAGTGCATATATGAACCCATCCGTAGCAGCGCTGCAGCAGGCGCAGTCATTGGCAGCCGCCAGCCAGTAGCGACTGGAGATTGTAGACTGCAAACTCTGCTGAGGTGGTTGGTTGGTTGCTTGGGCTGGGCCGGGCCGGGCAGGGCAAGGCAGGTCGTATCGCAAAGCACGTCGGACGAACGACATTAGCGAGCGCCAGTCGCGCCAGGCAGGCGGACCTTCGAACGCTGGCCTTGTGGTTGTCAGTCCCTCGTGGACCGCCTCGTTCGTCTCGTGTGACATTACCGACGCCGCCGCTCCTGCGGCTGCTGCCTCCGCCCCCTCCGCCTCCGCCGCCACCGCGCGCCCACTACCGATTCCGATGTCAGCGTCATCACATCTCGGCTCTCATTCGAAGTCCAGCAAACAGCCGTCGCGCGTCGAACAACCCACTGCGCTGCGAACCAAGCGACATACGCCCGATAAGCTCCTGTCACAGTGCAACTACAACGACAGCACCATCGCCTCCGACCTGAAGAGTCAAGCTAATAGCTTCGTGGGTATGCGGACACAGCGACATGCGTTGCGTTGCTGCACAATACTTATTTGTTGTTCCGTCAAATTAGCGTTAGTTATTGTAGTTCCCTCTCTCTCTCTCACTTGCTCTCTCTCTCTCTCTCTCTCGCTCCCTTCTTCTTTTTCTTCGCTTTCTTCTTTCTCTCTTTCTACCTGCCTACGTATCTATACATACCTCGGCAGGAGGAGCCCTATATAACCTTATTATCAGCTAACTAGGGTCAATGACGTCGGTCAATCAATGCTACACAATCACATTTAGCTAAGTGAACGATCAGTCGATCATTCAATCGACCACATAACTTCAGCTAACAGGAATCGCTCGGCTCGATTCCTGTTGTTGGTCGAATTTTCTTTGAGCGATGCTCATTACGAAAAGATAGTAAACCATACCGCTGCTGAGAGTCAGCGGCCATGCTGCCCCAAGGACTGTTGAAAAAACGCTAGATATCTTAACATGTCCGGCCCTCGGTGCATTGAAGGTACACCTCAGGTTAAGTGCTAAGCCCGTAGGGGACGGAGGATAGTCTAGAAATATAACAAATTATAGACTATCCTCTAAACAACGGCCTTAAAACATGTTTTAATTTTTTTAAGGCCGTGTTTGTTCCGTTTCCTGTCCTTGCGAGGTGTCGAGAAATTTGAATTCGAAGACTCATTATGATGGCTTGTTTGCCTTTTTACAGCGCTTCTATTTGCGTAATAAGGGGAGGGGTGAATGGGGATGACCTTTAGTCAATGATCAACAGTTATAGCGTACTGGAACAAAGTAACAGGATAGGTAAATAGAGACCACAAAAAAAATGCATGACTATTACCTACCAAAGGTAATGAAACCCTAGATCTCTAGCAACGAAATTGTCACCACGGCACATACTTACAAACGTATACTCTTTTTTCAACGTTTTGTGAATCTCCGAAGATATCGTCACCGAAAGGAATAGACCTAAACAGCAAAACACCAGGCTATCCGCATTTTTAGCAAACTTGTTATTGCGCGTGCCTATGCACATATTGTTTATATGCTGAAAAAACATACTCGTTGCACTTGCTGTGCGGATTGGCACAAGCCACAACGCCATTTGATCTTCTGCGTTCGCATGTACAGGTACGTTAGCAGCAGCCGCTTTTCTTTA
This sequence comes from Dermanyssus gallinae, assembly GCA_003439945.1. Classification (NCBI taxonomy): domain Eukaryota; kingdom Metazoa; phylum Arthropoda; class Arachnida; order Mesostigmata; family Dermanyssidae; genus Dermanyssus; species Dermanyssus gallinae. The sequence continues at coordinate 26,606 of QVRM01004243.1, forward strand.
ACGCTGAAGAATAGCTAAAGAGAATATACACAAAACCCATACAATATATATAATAATTATTTATTCAATTTCAAATCATTCACGGTCGGACCATGACATTTGGGTCCCTGCAAACGTGTGCACCATTACGGGGGGTCCAATGTAGGGACCAGCCATTTCTGGAGGGTTCCTCGAACCGAGGCCGCATTGCCCCGTTGCACAACATCCAGCGACAGACGCTGTCTGAGGAAATCACTTGCTCGCTTATCTCCGCTGGCTAGAATTAGCCGCTTCCCGACCTTCTGTAGCAAACTGCGAGTAGACGGACCCGGCCCGCCAAGGGTCTCAAAGGCAAGTGGGTGAAACTCGTACGGGTAACCGATGTTCTGGTACTTTCTAACCTGCCTCGGCGAGAGCCGATGCATGACCAGTCCGAGCCGCGCCAGCACTGACCATTGAAGGGGCTAATGAGTCAGTAACTGTCGCGTCCCAAACCAGCATGCATCCGCGCTCGAACGGAGTTAAGGTCAGACCGTCAGGTCTCTTTCCGCCCTCTCTGTCTAGTCCGACGGGCTCCAGGACGCACGGTAGACCACTGGATCGTAGAGCTCTGCTAAAGGTTTCGTTCAAGGCTTGGTGTCTTGCTCGCCTACCTGCGCTGACAATACAGGACAGCCCGTGGCGTCCATCTGGCTGGACGACGTCTCCGCAGACACAGGCATGGGTGTACACAAGGTCTGTTCCTAAACGAAGTCCGACCGCGATCCTTACCGACTCGTCATCCAACAGGGTCCCGATCTGAGCACAGGGTATGGCGTGGAGCCATGCGCCCGCCCCCTTGGAGGAGACGGCGCGCAGCCTGGCCTTATCGGCGTCCGTGGCGCATTCCGCAATGAGGTTTTCGACTCTTTGCTCATAAAGAATTGCTGCCCATTCTCTCTGGTGTCCAGCTTCGACGGGCTCGTGGCCGCACAGGGCAACTGCCTTGCGGTGGCTTGTCTCCAATCGGGCCGTGAGAGCAACAGAATCCAGGAGGCTTCTTGCCTGTTGCATAGACCTATGGAGGGAAGCTGCCAGAGCTGTCTCCGATAAGACAGTCGCATCAGGTAACCCTAGGCTACCCCAAAGAACGGGGAGTAAAGCTTGTTGGCGCGCACGAGCGGATAGGCTGAGGTTTAGCAACGCCTCTAATGTAGACATCACGCGGTCGTTGAGTCGTTCAAGAATTCCTGAAGCTCGCGAACAATCTGCCCCTCGAAACAAGTGGTTGAGACGAAGGGCCGAAAATGATGATCTCAGAAGAAAAAGGCCTCGGTGAGAACCTACCAAATGAATGCGTGAAATTGCATTTTCTAGCTTGACCAGCCACCTCTCGAGGACATCCGGAACTCCTTGCGGGAATAGGGGGACGCCTAGCAACTCTAAATTCTTGCCGACGGTCTTGCACCCTGAGAGAGCCTCTAGTACTTCGGAGTCAGCAGCACCTCCTACAGCATGGACCTCACATTTTGCAGGGTTTAGGGCCAGGCCACTCCGCTCAGCAAACTCAATGACTCGGTGGATGTCCCTCATTACCGCATCGGGGGCGCCACCCAGAACACCGTCGTCCAAGTACCATACATTTAGAGGGCATTCAAGAGAGTCGACCAACTCCTTGACAGCCAGGCAGAACAGGGGGGGACCCAATGGGTCGCCCTGCTGCACCCCAGTTTGCGACATTATAACATCATGCGGCAGGAGAAGGCAGGAAGGCCCTTTATAAGCTAGTTCCATCTGATGGAACATACTCGGGACATAGGCTTTTACCGCACTCAGTAAGTAGTCCCTCCGAATACTGTTAAAAGCGTTTCTGAAGTCAAGCTTGACCACAAGGGTAGCTTCAGAGCGTGACTCCAGGAAGGACCGAGTCGAGTGCACTGCGGTTTCGCATCCTCCCGGTGTCGCAAACCCATACATATTCTCTATTTTGTTGCAAAGTTCTTTCAAGTGTTGTTGCGTTCCACAACAGCTACTGACTGCATCACTCCACTACTTGTGCTTTTTTTTTCACGACACTTACACACATACGAATGTTTATTCGCCTCAATGTCACAATTTTGTTACAAATACTGTTATAATACGTTAACGCCATTACGTACTATACTACTACTACTACTATTACTAATATGTTTCAATTCAATTCAAATGCATTCTGCGCTATGGGTGGTCGTTTGGTCATTGTTTCAATGCGTCAAGCTAACAAAGATAAATTCATGCTAGATTCCAGCCTGCTGACGGAACGCAAACATTCATGGGTGTTTGGCCAAGACAAGGGGAAATCAACGCGCATCCTGCGGGATATTGATCACCGTCCTGGATTTACACATCCATGCAAAGTGATATGGCTCGCAGCGGTGTCCTCCCTTATTCTGGTGTTCACCACCTGTGTGATTATTTTCGTAACAGCATCGGCAATCGACGATTCGGAGAGACGGACACGCGCTCCTATTGCGGCTACGAATTTCTACCGTCGTGCTTCGACGAGACCTAATGAAGTGCTAAATGCGTTGATGTTCGCGGATCCTTGCGATGGAGACGGCCGCCTGTGTGGCCAGAAAAGAGCACGCCCGAACGATAACAGCTACGATACAAAACACAACAAGCAAACAGCAAACGCGATGGCTGCAGCGAGACCACCAGCTACAGTATCAATAACAGAAACAGTAGCAAATGTAGAAATCACAGCAGCAGCAGCAGCAACAACGACTGCGACAACAACAACACCAGCTAGAATACCAATAAGCGGAGCAACAGAAATAGCAGAACCTATAACAAACGTAGGCATAACAGAAGCAATGACAACACAAACAGAAGCAACGACAACACCAACAACAACAAGGCCAACAACAACAACGCCACCATTAACAACAAAAACAACATCAACAACAACGCGAACGCCAACGCCAATAATAACAACACTATGGACAACACTATCAGCAAAACGGAACACAATAACAGCGACACAAATGACAAAGGAAAAATACGGAAGGAAACCAAGAAGAAAAAAAATAACAAGAATTAGAAGTAGAAGCACAACAACAACAACACAAACAACAGTAGCAGCAATATTGACGAGAAGTACATCAATAGCAGCAACACCAACAGATGGCCCCAGCACCATCTTCCACCACGACAATCCGAGCAACAATACCAACACCAACAATAACAATGGCTACAACAACAACAACAACAACAACGACAACAACAACAACAAGTCAGCGAAGGCAGCTCGAAGGCGAATTACTAAAGACGAATTGCTAAAGAACCGCTGACTAAAAGCGCACCGGCAGAGAACGGAGCCGATGGATTGCACCTCGTAGACGACGACGACAACGACGACGACGAGGACCATGGACTCACAACAGGCGGTTGTGTTTGTGGTGTACATATGTGTGTGTATGTGGCTGTATGTATATGTATATCGATTTGTAGATCGTGTTGCCTCACCTAATGCTGTACATTGTAACAAACGCTGTATAGACATCCTGGTGATGATGCTTATTGTGACTATGTATTGTGTAATTGTGCTTATTCAAAGCATTCTTTGAAATATTGTTGAGTGTGACTTTTGTCTCGGTGATTGATTTATTTTGTTACCATTTTTATTTACCGAGAACTTAAGCATTGCAAAATGCAGTTCCGTTGAATAAACCACGTTTGAAACTAAAACTATAAAAAAAAAACTTGTATGTGTAGCTATGTGTGTGTTTGTATTGTTTCTGGCGCCTACCCGACCGGAAGCGTAAACGCGGCCACCAATAGCGGGGCGCAGGCTGTCAACAACCACGACATCATCACGTAGGTAGGAGGTTGAACCCGGTTCTCTAACGAACGCCGAGAGTGAAAACATGCCCGCAGTCGGGCAGTGGGGCAAGACGACCCCCATGCGCAATTTCGAGAGCCTGAAGTTCGAGTAAGAGCTTGAAGATACATGCGCAACTTCGAGCGAGAGCTTAAAGATACATGCGCAACTTCATGAGGCACTTCGGCACTTCGTCGGCTGCAAAAATAGACAGCCAAACACGAAAAAGTCCGCTAAACACGCCGCCGCCGCCGCAGCAGAAGCAACACGAGCGGAGATTCCGTGGTGTTTCTCTCACCGGGCGCGTGCGCGGCATCGCATGATTTTAGTAACTCATGTTCGGTTGCCCGCGGCTGCGGTGCCGGCGGCCGTAGCCGGACTAATCGATGGCTTTCAACTCAGTCATCAGCCCAGTGGAGCTCGGCAGTCCCGTGTTTCCCTGTCGATATGGCGTCGTAAGTTTTGGCCGGCTGAGAGACTGATACTAACCTACCTGTCTTCTCGCTTTTTGTTTCGTTGCGTCCTTTTGGTTCCTTCCTTTCTTCCTTCCTTCGTTGGCTTGTTTGCTTTGTTGTCTTACGGCCCTACAGACTGGCGGCCTATGAGTCTTCCGATCGTTGGCCGTGCATTTCCGATCGTTGGCCGTGCATGCTAAGGGGGGTTCCATTCAAGCAGCTGCAGCCCGGGCCGTTCGAATGCTGGGCCAGCTTGGATCAATCATTGCAGCTTTCCATATTGCTGCTGCTGCTTCTGCTGCTGTTTATACTTATTCAAGGTAACGAACGGGTTAGCCGTAGTAATAGTAGTAGTAGTAGTACCTTCTAAACGCGGAAGCTTTCAGTCATCGCCGCACATCGTCAAGTTTGGGGCGGGAGGGGGCAGGACTACTTTTAAAGCTTTCAAGCTTCGAACCGGAGTAGCAGCAGCAGCGTCGGTTTTTCCACGTTAGATATCGAAACCTAGGCGCTGTCGAAAAACGCAGTTTTTTTGCACGCTTCTCGAACTGATTATGCATCCTTAGCAAAAGCATAGTACATGAATGTACTAGAAGCTAAACGAGCGTATATGTATATGTATATATATATATATATATATATATATATATATATATATATATATATATATATATATATGTATATATAGTTGCTGCATTACTGGTTTGATCAATATTAGTCGCTGATGCTTTTGTTAACGAACTACATACCGACTCAATGCATAACTGGTGCCGCTGCTGCTGGGGGTGCGGTTGGTACGGATGTCATGTATGATGATGATGGTGATAATGGTGGGCTGTGGTGGGGTAGAGATGAACTTAGGATTGCTGTGGTATGAGGAGTATGAGGTGTAGGAGGATGGTCCAGGTTCTTGCTGATAGAAATAGTGGCGCTTTCTTTTCGGCCGATCTGCTTTTCGATGATAGGCGATGATTTTTTTGATGATGATGAGTTACGATGATGACGACGACTCAACACGCTTCTTTTCGGCTTTCTCTGGCTCGTTCGATTTCTTTTGCCATTGTTGTTGTTGTGACTGCTTTTGTTGGTTGTTGTTGGCATCGTGGTTGTGATTGTTACCGTGGATACTTCCGTTGCTGCTATTGCCGCTATAATTGGCAGCGCAACAACCATGGATAATGAGGCTGTTGGTGTTGTTATTGTTGTTGTTGTTGTTGTTGTTGTTGTTGTTGTTACGACTGCATCATCATCATCGTTGTCGTTGCGGTTGCGCAGTTAGTTTGTCACGCAGTCTTTGTCATGACTACTGTCTTCTTCGTGGTCGTAATTTGTTATGTTTTTATTGAGGTAATTAAAGTTATTAGTCAAAGGTGGTAGTCTCATTGTGCGTCTCCCCGTTGTTCCGGCGTTTGCTACTCTCGTGGCATTGGCGTGGATCGATGATGGAGCATCGACGTGTATGTGGTTCTTCATTTTGGCGACGGCACTTTTTGTCGACCATTTCGCTATCACGACTACCTGTCGTGTCATTTGCGCTGGCACAAGTCGCGCAATTGTTTGTTTCTGATCCGCTGCAATCATCTAGACCTTTGTTTGCGCTCGTTACAGTAGTAGTAGAAGTAGAAGTAGTGGTAGTGTCGAGCCCGGTGGCGTTGGTGGATTAAGTCTCCGCCTCGCAACCGGAGGAGACACATAGATTGCGCGAGTTCGAGCCCCACCGTTGCCCCACATTGTATTTATGGGGTATGTCCGTCTGTGAAGCAATGCGAAAAACAGTTCGTGGACGTTAAATCTTGGCTGAGGGTCCAACCCGAAAAAAACTTTACTTTACTAGTATTAGTACTCGTAGTAATATTTGTGTCGAGGCCGGTGGCGTGGTACATTCGGCTACGCCTCGAAACCGGAGGAGACACATGGGTGCTCGAGCTCCACCGTGCACATTTGTATTTAAGGGGGTCCGTCTATGAAACAATGCGGAAAGCAGTTCCGTGGACGTGAAATCTTGGCTGAGGGTCAGCCCGAAAAGTCTTTTTATTCCTTAAGCAGGGTATTGGGATATACGATATATATACTCCCAACAACTGGATAGTCTCAGAAACATTGACAAGAAAAATACTATTTTTTAAAAGAGCCATCGGGTCGTCAAACGACGAGCTATCTACATTGGGGCTGCATATGCGCAACGAACCCACGCTAATAGAAAATGCCTAGAACACCGCAATTATTAGTTCGATGGCCTGTACGCTCGAAGCATAAAAACAACACAGGAAAATGCAGAACCGGAAGTACCTCTACCATCAGAATCTCTGATCTAAGTGAATTTTTTCGACCTAACGAATGTGTATGTAAATATTGTAGTGAAAGAGATATCGATAGATATCACGTAACGAATTGTGTATTTAAGCCCATTTGCATGATCTCTCCTCACTAATGATAGCTTCAGCGTCTGCTCGACGATATCATAAACAACCCTCTTTGGCGTTGAAATTACTAATGGATTGACAGCGTGTGCCTAGAGGATGAACGGGCGTTCACGAAACGCTGTCGCCTGATTTTCTTTTGTAACCTTTCTTACACAAGTTGCGGATCGACAATTTATCAGAGAGAAAACGGGCAACGAACAGTATTTAGATGATATCGCTTTGCAGATAGAATTGCTGGTTACAATGGAATTGCAAACAAACAAAATACGATTTCTTACCGGAATGCTGAACAAGTTTTCATCAAATCAACCCACAACGATAAGTTTTAGAAACCCCTAATTCGGAATGCATATCTGTTGCGCCGGGCTCGAACTTGCGACTCGTTGGTGCCTAATTCGTCGGTAATCTTGCATAGTTGCCATTGTAGCTTGCAACTAGGTTTGCTTTCCGGTAGTTTGTCTTTAGTTAGACTAGAATTGAGCACTGCTTGCAAACGATTTGCTATAATAGAGAGTAAGTTCAATAGCGCGTTTGGCTGATAAGCTAGACTAGCTAGGACTAGTATTAGTACCTTAAGATGCTTAGTTATTGATTAGTACCTTAATACAATACAATACAAATGTCTCCATTATTTAAAAAAAGGGGTCGAACAAGGGAAATAATTATAATAATAAATAATAAATAAACAAAGAGAAATAAGCTGTTCGCCAAACAAATGAGTGGTTAACGACTGCCACATTAGCTATCTCGGGCGGTTGAGTGGAACCGCGACTTCGTAGGCTGTTTGATCGCACGTGGTAGAACTTTTAAATCTGATCATTGCGTAAGATGCTTAAAACCGGTAGTCAACACGACGCTGGTACTCCGCGACACTTGGGAGTACGACTCTGTCACGCGTCAAGTTGGACCTTCTTGAGAGTCTCTTTAAAAACTTGTCCTGAATACGCTGCAGCAAACATATATCCTTGTCGTAAAAAGGCGTCCACTCGTGAGCACAGTATGACCATTTGGGCACTACTAGGGCCTCATAAAGATGCAGGTATTTGGAGGCATCTTGCGATGAGAATACTCTTAGTATAAGATTACTTAGTCGAGAGGCAGCTTTTGCTGAATCGACAATGTGCGCCCGAAACTTCATGTCTATCGAACGTAACTTCTAGGTCCTTGTAGGATGTTACCTCAGGTATAGGGAAATCTTTTAGCTGGTACTTGAAGTTGTCGGGAGCTGGCTTCAGGAGCGCGCACTCTGGAACTGAAATCATCATATCATTTAGCTCACACCAGGTGGCAATACTATTAATGGCTGTTTGAATATTCAGACGATCCTCGTTTCCTCTAATCTGGGCATATATTTTTAAATCGTCTGCATACCTTTTGTATGTTATGTTCAGGTTGCGAAGACGTACTCCCAAGTCCTGAGCAAATATTATATACATAAGAGGGCCTACCTTGAGAAGCTTAATTTCCATATTTTATTCTAGAACAGACTGACAGGCCCCAAAGTATCGTTTACCATATATACAGCGATAGATTGCTGAATTTAGATGTTTTGTTGGGCCGTGTAGGTAAGCTAGGTAAAATGAACATTTTGAACTCGTGTCTGTGCAAGTAGTCGGTTTTTATTAAGGATGTAAGTGGTGCGACAATTGTCTCCTGGGAAGCGTGTGCAAGTAGTTAGATATAGATGAGTGGTATATAAAAGGGGGGGGGGGGGTTGCATACGTCTCACTAAAAAAGCGCCCTTAAGGCAAAATAAAAGCTTGACAAGAATTAAAAGCTCTTCTTTTCTATATTGTTTTACTTTCACGTGTGCTTAGTTTCTCTTGTTATGTGACCCCGATTCTCAGAAAATACTGCTCGCTAATCGCTTAGCTTCTGCTTTGTGCACTCTCTAAGGTATTTTGAGCCGACTTCTAGGCCGTTTGCAACTAAGGGCGTTAAGCCTTGCGATTTTCTTTGAACCATTTTGGCTACCCTAAACGACTTTAAAGCGCAATCCGCAATCTAACAAACACTATTGGGCTGACGCAGTCACCCATGAAATCGGAAACACGAGGCTCCGCGGCATCCTAGTGCCATTGGCCTATACACGAGCGACAATTGTAACCGGTGACATTTGGAGTATCATAAGTGACGACTTTGGACGAGAAAACGGAAGATTCAACAAAAGCTCGGGCTTCCCACCAAACAAAGGTTCTCCTCTGCAGAACGCTACTACCCCCCCCCCTCCTTCTACTCCTTGTTTGAAGTATAATCACGCAAAAAGGTGGGCTAAAATCATTTGGACCTTCGAGACTACGCGGCAGTCAATCATGATCGTTAATGGTGCAAAACGTATATACATTAGACATGGCAAACAGTTGTGAGCTTTATCCTTAAACAACAATGTACTAATCTTAGTAGTCTTCATATTGCAATTAATTTTTAATTAAAAATTAACTTTATATTCCAAGATTATCTAATTTGTCCGCTTTTTCGACACAGCCTTAGACCTCCTGGTGAAATGTTCGTTGATGTTACCGGAGATCTACTGAGCAGGATAAAATGAAAGGACCTATTCTTGACGATTACGCCGCGAGTATTCACTTATGATCATTTTAATATACAAAAAAATGGTGAACTTAGCTTTTGGTGTAAACAGGCCGTGGTAATTTCTATAAACAACTAATACTAGTAGTGGCAAACTGCAGTTCACCGCTTCTAGTACGTTGATGCTAGTTATCGAATTCCCGCAAAAGGCGATCTCAAAGCTATCAGCGGCATAGCCGTAGCTTGTTAATTGCGTAGGCATTGCAGGTCCAAGAGCGCCGTTGGGCTATCTGTCTGTCTGAAGATGTGCCGACTTAGTGTTTACTGGTTATTTGTAGACGCCAACCCTTATATGCGCCGTCTTCAGGACCAAGTCTAGAACACTCAAGCTGGTTTGTTTCACTTCTCTACTGAATCTTGAACTCGCCGCTGTTACACCCACTACAGCCTTGGCTTAAGAGATTGACGGCAGTTTGTATGAGTATTGGCATACACATACAAGACAACAAATAATGCAACATCCTTGCCAGTAAATAACGTATGATTGCGTAGTCGATGCGATGCAGCAAAGACGACGTCAGTGGACGTACCATGTATTTGCCGTGCGAAACGAACGTATCCTATTTGGGCGCAAGAATGATTTAATTTAAAGTTTGTGCTTCGGCCGACGGCTAAATAATGACGACGACCGAGGGGGGGGATTGACGATGATACGCGAAGGCTAGTCGATGAGGCGACGCTACGCCATGTGGATGAATTTGATGAGCATGTTCGTTCGAGTCCCCGGGCGCACGAGGGGCGCGAGCGGCCCGTAGAGTACACCGTGAACGAGTATCGTGATGGCGATGTTTGTTCTGGGGGGCGCGGAGAAGTCTATTCGCATCCGCATCTGGCAATCCGCTTATGACAACGACAACGACGACGACGAAGAATATGAGATTTAGGGCCTTTGGAGGCACCCCCTTCCGCCCCCCGGACCGTCGACGGCCAACGACAGACCGAAAAAGAGCAATGCAATGCATGCGGATGCATTGCTCTTTCATTCGTTTGTTCTTTTCATCAGGTCCCGATATAGCTCGCCAACTCCCAGGAGTTCGCCGTAAAACGCTTTCGAGCTCCTCGCCTCTCTTTCGAGCCCCCCAACCCACCGCCCCCCCTCCCTACCTTTCACCGAACAGCCTCCAGCCGTCGTTGTTCTTAGGCCGTTTCTCAAGTACTTAGGCATCAGCCGGCAGCAACGTCTCCATTGTTTCGTGTCGTATCGTGCCGCGCGCGACTTCAATTTGTCTGAAAGCATTTGTTCACGGCGGACGGGCGCTGTGCGATGATTCTGCGCGCATGACTCCTGCGTCGTCATGTGCTCATGCGTCCTGGAATATCCTTTGGAGCGCCCACCGCTTCAAAGGCAGCGTGCAATGGCCGTAACGTGCAGTCATCGAGGAACAGGCCGAGCCCATCCGGATGGGCTCGGACTATCTTCGGATATCGGATAGGATGTATACGATAGGCGGAGCTTGACGCCACCACCTTATTTCCGAATATCCAAGCCTTTACGCTGGAAAGCAGGCACTGCGGCTTCGACGTAACTAATCTTTGCGAAGCTCGGGTCACTCACAGAGTTATTCAGCCAAGCTAGTGTCTGTTCTCATCAAACAACATGCTGGGTCTCGCATGCTGCACCTTGCTTTTGTGCAGTAGGAAGAAGACGCTTTCTTTCCTATGGTGCACCGTATTTTGAAAGCTGACCACCTATGACAAGCATTGACATGTGTGAGATGCCTAACAAAACACAACACGATCTAGCAGGACAGCAGCATCAGCTACAAATCAACCCGATATCTAGTAGTAGCAGTAGTACAAGCAGTTGGGTAGTTTGTGTTACCGAATGAAAGCTTTGTTTTCTACAGGAGAAACCTGTAGCGGTAGCAATTGTTTTTTGCCTGCCTTTTTTGCAGCGCATACCAGAACCAGCGAGTCAGCGCGGCAACACTACCATGTGCGCCGATTATTGGATGGCCTCGTCCCAACTCTACCTTGGGAGACGTCGTCATTCTCTCTGCGGAGCAAGAAGCGATGAGAAGGCATGTACGATACAACGGACTTGGCGATTTTTTCTCGCCAAAGGAGGCTCGCGTGACGAGCAAAGAGCCGGGAGACTGGTGTTCTCTGTTCTGCCCCCCCCCCCCCTGGCTAAGTGGCCTACTACCTCAAGTCACGTCGTCACTCGTCCTCGAGCTGAAACCGTTTCTGGGAGAGAAAGCCAGGTATATATATATATATATATATATATCTGCTATGGAAAGCTGCTGTACTGACGATATAAACTGCACGCAACGATCGACTGTGTAATGATCATGTGTGCTTCCAGAGTTCCGAGCCTACGGAGCTCGGCATTGTTTTACGCACGAATAGAGCCATGGAGGACGGCGGGTTGCTTCCAAGAGCTCCACTGTAGTGGACTGGTATCATACGTGGACGACGGGCCGGCATTATAACCGGCAAAAGCTTTATTCCTGCAGATTTGGCTTGTCTGTCTATCAGTTTTACTCCCCAATGCGATTCTAACCCACCTTTGGCCCACCTCTGCTTCTCTTTTCACGCAATCCGCTCCGGACACATAGATACTAATAAAATTATTTTGAATCTCACAATCTTCAGGGTGTCGTATTTGAGCAATAATTACTCACTTGTTGCATGCCATGTGAAACTTAGTGTTGACGATAGTTTAGTAGCTAATACCGCAGTAGCTGCAGTCCTGCAATTTGAGCCAATTCGGGAAAACCGTAACCATGATGTTCAAAAACTTTTTTTCGCAAGCTGGATTGAGTTGTGTCGCTGACTACTACACCTCAAGTAAAGAGAAAAATTATAGCATTACCGTTCTGTCATTTGTCACTAGCGTTTGCCTCATAATTTGTATCCTTTGCGGTGAACGCGCTGGGTCGGTAGGTCTACTAACAACATAATTGCTGCGAAAGGTTTACAATCGATACAGGTAACGCCAAGAATTAATCCTTTTTGCCCTAGATGCTGTCCATAGACGTAACGCTAACCGTTTAGTACCATCCGGCGTTGGTAACTTGAGGTGACATGACTTAAATTGTATATCCAAATATAATAATGATTTTTTAAAAATAAAATAGAATGATACCATACAATTATATATATATATATATATATATAAAAAGCTGGGAAAGAGAAATGTCGTTTGCTTTGGAGAAGATAGAGCCTTGAGACCTTATCACGGAGAAAAAAACACCAGCGGAAAGTAGAAGGTACGGCAGAGTATTTCAGTTTTGATCCAAGAGGTCAACACAGCGCCGTGAGTAGAGTCGCTGGCGAAATGCTGACGCATAAGTGATATACGAACAGTATATAAATTTATTATATAGTGTTCAAATTAAAAAGTCGGAAACGGTACTGTGGGTACAGTTTAAGGTTTTCTTCAAAAGTACTAGAGGCCTGAGCACAACTATCCTACTGTTCTACGAGCTGATCGATTATCTGTTCCTAGAGTTTCTGCAGCTATGCAGAGAGTCAGTCCTTCCACTGTTTCCCTTAGTCATCATCCCAAGTTGGAGCGCCTTCTACTAAGATGCTTTAGCCGACCAAACTGGCGTAAGTCGCAGGCCGACATGTCCGTCCTGCTGTAGAGTGAATGCTCAGCTTGGCTTACTTGAACTTGGCAGGTACTTTTTTGTGATCCTGGACACGCATTACGTGAAGCCGAATCACTTGCTTCGTGAGCGCCTCAATGCATTTCCCCAAACTCTTGGTAGAACGGTTTTTCAGTGTCCGAGGAATCTGGTTAGTATCGGATGTCGAAAAAACTGCGAAGAGCTCACTTTGGCGGCGGAACGCACAGCTTTGATTTTTTTAGGAAATTGTGACAACGACAATGCTTCAATTGCATGCTGTTCCACTTCGTCTTTGGCTCAGAAGGATGGCACCAACTCTCGTCACCAATGACGATCCGCAACTCCAAAAAAGCGGAGTCTTCAATATACCCGAACATGTGTTGTAGTGCCCCCCCCCCCCCATACACCCTTTTGCATTTTGCTGAGCTTTTTCAGAACCCACTATGTATACACTTTTTGGTAACCCAAGTTGTTGTGCAAAATTGTCTCTACTGTTTCAAAACTGGACCCCGCCACACTGCCAACACTCGCATTAGGACAAGCCGATCACTTCTCATTAGGTCGTTCACCTTGTCGATGAGTTCAGCCGTGACAAACACAGTCTCCTTCGTATTCGATCTTATCCTGCAATAAATATTTGCCGGCTGAATATCTTCCGGGGTTTGAAATGTAATAACACTTCGCTGCCTCTCAATCCTTAAAATTTGCAATGGGAACGCCATGATGTCCGAACACGTATTGCGTCAACTTAACGGAAGACACACGTACCTGCTATTTTTCTCTGTCATGCGCAGGTAGCCTCGCCCTACAAATGTAACTGGCTAATGTTACTAATGTTCTTATTTCTGTCTTTCTTTATTTATTTTTAATCCACCCTTCTTTTTAATGCAGTTCTAGTTACTTTATTAGGTATCATTCTTCGTCATATGAACGTACACGTGAGTATGAACTAATTAATTAACTATTTCAAACAATATCATTATAATGACTATTGTTCTTTGGTTAAAAGGTGTCTGAATATGCGCAGAAGAGAAACATATCATGCTTCTTCTCTACGCCTACGTATCTGCTCGTTTTTTTATAAATGTATGATGCCACGGTTCCTTCTACATTTAGCAAAACTAGTTGCAATGAAAGTAGACAACGGTAGCGTTCCTCAAACAAGTCTCAAGTTACGGCAACTTACCTGTACAACACAAAGGTGTATTGAGATAATTGTATCTTTAAACGTTTTTTTTTGGAGGAAGGATAAAATGCAGTTGCACACCGTCGTCAACGGGTGCATACCTGTCCAAAAACAGACAACACCTGATTTTTTTCTGTTTTAATATGGGAGGCTTTGGGAATATATGATGCACATGAGCCGGCAGCAATCAGCAGCGACAAGTGTGAGACTCACAAGCAAACTTAGTCCGAGTGCTGTCAATTCTTTGTGCATACTCTTAGGTTCAAGGATTAAATTTATAAGTATTTTTTTACTATATTATAATTAAAATTATGTTACTACTTCGGCACTTTCTACGCCGAGACCTAGAATTAAAACGATTTTTAAGAAAGTGGTTTTTAATTTGAGTTTTTGAAAGTACACAGCGTCAAAACGCCATTCACTAAAGCTATGTTACCCGACGCAAACCTAAGATGCCAAGGTAACGGACATAACGTGTGCTACGTCAATGTATGTATGTATTAGGTAAGTCAAAAAGTTCGTCGGCTTTCTGGACCACATTTTTGAAATTCCCGCGCTCTGCAGCAGGGCCGCCTGAGAGTGCGGCTGGGTGTTTACATTCAGGAGCAGACCCGTGGCAGCGCGACGGTACTCCGGTTCCAACTTTACCGTTTCGTTTGCGGAATTGGCAGCCGTTTGCAATGGAGGACAAAAATACGCATTTTCGACACATTATGTTGTTCTCCTACCGTGAAGGCATAAGTGCAGCGCAAACAACCCGGAGGATATATGCAGTCTACGGCGAAAACACAAATCCACAGTCGAAAAGCGATTCGCCCGTTTCAAAGCAGGAAACTTCAATCTCGAAGATGAACCGAGGTCAGGACGACCCAATGTTGTGGAGACCGACGAAGTCATAAGCCTGGTTACTTCGAAACCAGGTTTGACCATAAAATAAATTAAAGATGTAACGGGAGTCTCCCACGGGACCGTTTGGAATCGCCTCCATGATGCAGGTTTCTCGTGCAAGCGGAATATCTGGCTACCACACGACCTCAATGATAGGCAGCTTGAAGGGCGAGTCGATACCTGTCACGCACTCCTCCGGAAGAACTCGAAGGAGCCATTTCTGAGGAGATTGATAGCCGGCGATGAAAAATGGATACTCTACAGAAACGTGACACAGAAAAGAAGTTGGGTCCCCAGAGGTTCTCAGGCCGCAGCTATCCCTAAACCCGAAATTCATCAGAAGAAGGTTATGCTGTGCTGCTGGTGGGACTGTAAGGGCGTCGTGTATTTTGAGCTGCTTCCAATGGGTCAGACGATTAACTCCGTCGTCTACTGCAGACAACTCGAAGATTTGAAGGCTGCAGTAGCAACGAAGCGCCCGGAATTGTCAAACAGGTGGGGCGTCACTTTTCAACACGGTCGCATGTCAACAACGAAGCGGCGGCAGTGCGCGTTTGGATCCATCCAGTGAGACCGGCGTAGCAGCGCCGCAGCAGGCGCAGCCATTGACAGCCGCCAGCCAGTAGCGTTACCCATATTTTCACCTTACGTTTAAATAATCTGACTGAGGTAAGTACACGAATTTATTTGGGAAGTTCGGTCCAGATTGTCGACAGGGTGTATGCGAGAGCATGACGAGTGGACTGCTTTAGAGCTACTGGCCTCACAAATTCCGTTGCACGTCGAGTTGTGCGTCTAAAAGTAGCTCTTATAGGAAAAACAGCATCATCCGGAAAAATTCTTCTATACATCTTAAATGCAAGCATGACAATTTTTACACTGTAAATATTCCTAAGTGGTAAAAGTTTTAAGTCTTGAAAACACTTGCGAACCGTATCGCTGCGGCGCAGGTTAAATACTGCCCTGAGGGCACCATTCTGAATGACTTCGGCTCCATGAGTTACACCTTTATTATGAAATCCCCAAATCGAAATACCATAACAAAAAAATTAGCACTAATAGCATTTTATACGCCATAAGAAGACCCTCGACAGGCACTCCTAGTTCTCGTAGACGACGAATAGATGAAATTACTGCATAGTATTTACGCGTAATAACGTCTAAGTGATCATGCCATCTAAGCGCCTCATGTAAAGTTAAGCCCAGACATTTGATAGTAGAGGAAAGTCTCACTTCCGTTCCATTAAGCTTCAGCATTTGAACCTGCGGGGCCCTTTTGGCAGAGTGAAACAACATGAGTCCAGTTTTGGTTGCACTTATCACCAGACCGAATTTTTTAAACCCAAGAACAACATACTCTACTACTTGCATAGCCTTCTGTACGTCAGCCTGTATCGCAGATGGTTGAATACGAAAAAGTAAGGTCGTATCATCAGCATAGACGATGGGCGTACAGGACCCTTCTGACGCGATCTCTTCAATAATGAAGTTGATCAAACAGATAAACATAAACGGTCCTAAGATTGACCTTTGCGGCGTCCCGATGTTTAGTTCTTCTAAGGGCGATTCAAAACAACCTACCTTTACCGCCTGCTGCCTCTGCGCTAGGTATGACCTAAACCAAGACACAGCAGTGCTATCACAACCAAGTTTTTCGAGCATATGTAAGAACAACGAATGATTTACACAGTTAAAGGCGGCAGAAACATCCAAAATGACGCCAAGGCAAAGTTGGTTGTCCTGGAAAGAATTTGCGACCTCCTGATATAGATGAGCGAGGGCAAGCTCCGTTGAGCGTGCCTTACGAAATCCAAACTGATTCCTTGAAAAGAAACCAATCGAACTAAGGTGCCTTTCGCACCTGGACTTAATTACCTTTTCAAATAGCTTTGAGAGGTAATTCACTAAAGAAATTGGTCAGTAATTATTCGGATTTTTACGATCGCCCTTTTTTTTAAATAAGGGAATAATTGTGGACACCTTTAGTCTAACGGGAACAACACCAGTAGTCAGGGAACGGTTTATAATATGCGCCAATGGACGAGAAAGAGTGACGAAGGACAGCTTTAGCAATCGGTCTGGGATTCCTGCAGCCCCAGGAAGCCTTCGTAGATTCTAAATGTCTCTGTACCTCTGGCAAAAAAGAGAATGACAAATCTTTCTTAAACCAAGTGGCTTCCAGAGCTGACTGAACGTTTTCCTTGACTTGAAGAGCCTTTACTGTATTGGATCCCACCGTAGCAAAATGGTGATTTAGCTCCGTCACTATATCCGTTGGGTCAGTCGCAAGCCCAGAACTGGCTTCCAGAGTAGTGGGAAGTTCCATCGACTTTCTGGCTCTGCCACACGAACCATTAATAAAGTTCCAAAATTTGAAAGTGCCACCCTGGAGTTGCCTAAAGCACGTCTTATAAAAATTAGCCTTGGCGTTACGAAGTTCACGCTTGAAGTGCTAAAACTAATGAGAGTCACAAGGCAACATGGTATAAACACTGTACAATAGTCTTTACCTGGCATTGGAACCAGTTAAAAAAATACATTTCTGACCGACAAATCTGAACGGGATTGTGCTTTGGGGCACACGCACGACGAAATTGAATTTCGTCTGGTTTTTGCGGTACAGAGAAGTAGGAGTTGGATGTTGTTTTCGCGTGACACAACAAAGGCCTCCGACCATCATCTCGATTTAGTTGGATTAGAAGGAACAGAGCGCTTTGACAGACACTGTAAAAGCATTTTCAGCCGACCGGCAGAGAAAGTGGCATCGGCGACATTCGAGTGTCCCTTACAGTGGGAACCTCGTGCACATAGACAGAAACGGGTCTGCCTATTACGGATGATAAGCTGTTTGCGGTAGGCGCCGTAAAAGTGGCAGAAGGAAGGAATGAACGGAACTTGAACAGGAGTAAAAGACTCGCTGGCAAAGGGCTCGACAGGGCCCGCCACGACTGTGCGACTGCAGCGATACGCAAGTGTAAGAGATGTAGGATACGAGATTCCCTAAGGTTTTTGAAGTCTTTATATCCGATTCCCAATTCCTTAACAACAGGAAGTTCAGTAGGGAGCTCTTGCAAGGGGACATGGCAGAGATCTCCGGTCTTCGGGAGTTAACATTCGGCCAGATACTAACGGAACGGGAAATTCTGGCGATGCCAGAGAACGAGCCTGCGGCGTGAAGTCGAATCAACCACAAGAGCAACAGAGATCGCCGGCAAGCGGCAACATTACTGCCGCCCTACCCCTACGACAGTGGGTACAACCCCGAGGCGGGAGAGTTGTTAAAAGCAGGGGGGAGCAGTCACGTTCGATTTTGGCGCGGGGTCGAGGGCGAGATAAATCGGATATCGATCGGAGATTCCAGCTATTTTTGGTCAGCCTACACAGCCATAAGGCCACACACTCGCATACACATACACGTACACGCTTACGAACACACACACACACACACAAAGTGATCTATTATGTTTCTGCCACTTCCATTGGCTCTGTGCATTCACACCTGCACTAGCAACGACGGCATACGGTCGCATATCAACAACGAAGCGGCGGCAGTGCGCGTTTGGATCCATCCAGTGAGACGGGCGTAGCAGCGCCGCAGCAGGCGCAGCCATTGACAGCCGCCAGCCAGTAGCGACTGGAGACTGTAGACGGTGAACTCTGCTGAGGTGGTTGGTTGGTTACTTGGGCCGGGCAGGGCAAGGCAAGGCAGGTCGTATCGCAAAGCACGTCGGACGAACGACGTTAGCGAGCGCCAGGCAGGCGGACCTTCGAACGCTGGCCTTCCCGGCCTTGTGGCTGTCAGTCCCTCGTGGACCGCCTCGTGGACCCCTCGTTCGTCTCGTGTGACATCGCCGACGCTGCTGCTGCGGCTGCCTCCGCCGCCACTGCATGCGCCCACTACCAATTCCGATGTCAGCGTCATCACATCTCGGCTCTCATTCGAAGTCCAGCAAACAGGCGTCGCGCGTCGAACAACCCACTGCGCTGTGAACCAAGCGACATACGCCCGATAAGCTCCTGTCACGGTGCGACTACAACGACAGCACCATCGCCTCCGACCTGAAGAGTCAAGCTAATAGCTTCGTGGGTATGCGGACACAGCGACATGCGTTGCGTTGCTGCACAATACTTATTTGTTGTTCCGTCAAATTAGCGTTAGTTTTGATTGTAATTCTCTCTCTCTCTCTCTCTCTTTCCCTTCCTCTTCTTTTTCTTTCGTTCTACCTGCCTACGTATCTATGCATTCCTCGGCAGGAGAAGCCATATGACCTTATTATCAGCTAACTAGGGTCAATGACGTCGGTCAATCAATGTTACACAATCACATTTAGCTAAGTGGACGATCGGTCGTCAGTCGATCATTCTTCAATCGACCACATAACTTCAGCTAACAATGATCGACTGACTCGATTCCTGTTGTTGGTCGAATTTTCTTTGAGCGAATAGATAATAAACCATACCGCTGCTGAGAGTCAGCGGCCATGCTGCCACAAGGACTGTTGGGGAAGCCCTAGATATCTTAACATGTCCGGCCCTCTGTGCATTAAAGATATACCTCAACACATCCGGCCCTCTGTGCATTGAAGATATACCTCAGGCTAAGTGCCAAGCCCGTAGGGGACGGAGGATGGTCTGTAAATTTAATTTCTAGACTATCCTGTAAACAACGGCCTTAAAAAATGTTTACATTTTTTAAACAGTTTCCTGTCCGTCGAGAAGTTAGAATTCGAAGACTCATTATGGTGGCTTGTTTGCCTTTTTACAGCGCTCCTATTTGCGTAAAGGAGGGGGGTGAAGGGGGATAACCTTTAGTCAATGATCAACAGTTATAGCGTACTGGAACAAAGAAACAGGATAGGTAAATAGAGACCACAAAAAATGCATGACTATTCCCTACCAATGAAATTCTAGATCTCTAGCAACGAAAGTGTCACCACGACAATTAATTACAAACTTATACTCGTTTTTCAACGTCTTATCGATCTCCGAAGATATCGTCGTCAAAAGGAATAGGCCCAAACAGCAAAGCAGCGGGCTATCCGCATGTTTAGCAAAATCGTTATTGCACGTGCCTATGCACATGTGCTTATATGCTGAAAAAACATACTCCTTGCACTTGCTGTGCGGATTGGCACTAGCCACTACGCCATTTGATCTTCGTCTGCGTTCGCATGTACGTTAGCAGCAGCAGTAGTAGCAGCCGCCGCTTTACTTTAGCGCTAAAGAATAGCTAAAGAGAATATACACAGAACCCATACATATATTCTATTTTGTTGCAAAGTTATTTCAAGTGTTGTTGTGTTGCAAAACAGCTAGTGCATCACCCCCACTACTTGTAATTTTTTTCACGACACTTACACACATACGAATGTTTATTCCTCAACTGGACGAATACTTCACCGTCCAAGAAGTGGCGGAGGCACTGCGTCAACTCCCGAGAAACAAAGCACCTGGGCCAGATGGCATCTGTAATGAGCATCTGCAGCAGGCAGCCACAATGACCGCACACTGGACCGCGCTTTTTAATAGGTGCATTTACAACGGTCGACTACCATCAGCGTGGAGACAGTGCGTTATGGCACTTATTCCAAAGGGCAAGGGACCGCGGACCGAGCCCTCTTCTTGGCGGGGCATTGCCAAAAAAAGCTGCGCTTACAAACTGCTTGCAAGCCTCCTAGCCGCTCGTCTAACGTCGTTCGTCGAATACAAAAAGGCATTACCAGACGAACAACATGGCTTTCGTGCGCAGAGGTCAACACTAACTGCATGTGCAATCCTCCTTGCAGATATAGAGCAAACCCTGTCACGAAAGGGACTGTTTTTTTACAGCGTATTTGTGGATTTCCGAGCCGCGTTTGATTCAGGCTCAAGAACTCGAGTCCTGCTTAAACTCGCCGAAATCGGGGTCCCAATACGGATGCTGACATTGATGAAGGACGTGCTACAATCCAATCAGATCATCTTGGACGACGGTGTAGCGGAGCACCCAAGCATAGAACAAACGACAGGCTTTGCCCAAGGCGATAATCTCAGCCCTTTGCTTTTTTGTTTACTGGTAGCCGATTTACCAACACGTTTACAGACCCGACACCCAGCTGTCAAGATAATTATGTATGCCGACGATCTAGTACTCTACAGTAGCAGCAGATACCATCTGCAACATGCGCTGGCCACTTTGTCGGCATACGTGAACGTAGTAGGCCTTGAAATAAATATGCAGAAGACAGAAGCTATGAAGTTCAGGCACGCGGGCAGGCTGGCCGTGACCGATACACTTAGGTTAAATGGACAAGACCTGAACTATGTAAATAAGTTCACATATCTCGGTATCACAGTGACCCCCTCAGCCAAGACCTTCGCTGCACATATAGAGGAGAGGTCTCGAAAAGCCTTGATTGAAAGAAGCCCCAGATGCTCTCGATTAAGGCAGCGCTAGCTCTATTTGATATAAAAATAGCGCTAATTGCATCATACGGGATCCAGCTTGTATGGGCAAAACTAAGCTCAACTCGGTGCTCTCGATCGTGTGAAACCAGCTTATTTAAAGCGGGTACTAGGTTTACATACGTCAGCAAATACCCGCCTAACGTATTTGCTGTGCGATGCTCTACTATTCGTGGAACAGGTCAAAAAACAGTTTGCGCTTCCAGACACCCCTGCATACAGCGAGTTCATACGGCGATATGAAGAGAAAATGACAGAGATCGATCCACATTTTTATATGACAGATGCAATGGTTAGGTCAGAATGGAAGGGCACGAGCAGGACAAACAGGCACATGACCACCCGCTTTGCTGTGCACGGTTTTCATCACCTTCTATGTTAGAAAGACGCTTGCCATGAACCCTGTGACACATGTGTTTGTAAAAATTGTTATGGTATATGCGTAAGATATCATGGCAGTGAGTGTAATGCAATCCCCTCTAACAAAGCTGGCACTGAACGATTTTTAATATTAATATAATTACGAGACTGTAGTGATATCGATCGTACTATTGTATATTTTACCCAATCTGGTGTGTACATAAATCATGTGAATGTTTATTCGCACGCATGGCCTCAATGTCACAATTTTGTTACAAATACTGTTTTAATACGTTAACGCCATTACGTACTATACTACTATTACTACCAATAGCTTTCAATTCAATTCAAATGCATTCTGCGCTATGGGTGGACTTTTTCATTGTTTCAATGCTTCAAGCTAACAGAGATAAATTCATGCTAGATTCCAGCCTGCTGACGGAACGCAAACATTCGTGGGTGTTTGGTCAAGACAAGGGGAACTCAACGCGCGTCCTTCAGAATATTGATCGCCGTCCTGGATTTAAACATACGTGCAAAGTGATATGGCTCGCAGCTGTGTCCTCCCTTATTCTGGTGATTGCCACCCGTGTGATTATTTTCGTAACAGCCTCGGCAGTGGACGATTCGGGCCAAGCGACACGCACTCTAACTGCGCGTTCGAATTCCTACCGTCGTGGTTTGGCGATACGTTCTGTGACGATATAATACGTTCTGCTACACTGGTAAATGCGTTGATGTTCGCGGATCCTTGCGATGGAGACGGCTGCCTGTGTGGCCAGAAAAGAGCACGCCCTAACGATAACAGCTACGATACAAAACACAACAAGCAAACAGCAAACGCAATGGCTGCAGCGAGACCACCAGCTACAGTATCAATAACAGAAACAGCAGAACCTATAGCAAATAACAATACCAACAATAACAATGATGGCTACAACAACAACAACTCAGCAAAGGCAGCTCGAAGGCGGAGTACTAAAGACGATTTGCTAAAGAACCGCTGACTAAAGCGCACCGGCAGAGAACGAAGCCGATGGATTGCATCTCGTAGACGACGACAACGACGACGAGGACCATGGACTCACAACGGCGGTTGTGTATATGTGTGTGTATGTGGGTTTATGTATATATATAATGTGTGTTTGTATGGCTTCTGTCGCCTACCCGACCGGAAGCGTAAACGCGGCCACCAATAGCGGGGCGCAGGCTGTCGACCACGACGTAGCGCGTCGAAAGCACGTCGTAGCGTGCGGAACTACCGACTGTTTTCTCCTCGGTGGTGTGGTGAGTTGTGCGCTTGAAGAATTCGTGCGTTCCATGAGACAGCATCGCGCACAAAACAGGCAGAACGCACTGTTGCTTAATTCAATCTCAGAATAAACGACACAGCCCTATGCGTATTTGTGGAAAGCGTGGACAAGCCTGGCCTCGTGTCTTGCGTACGAGTTGTTAATAATAGAGTGATAACTGATCTAGCGGTTGCAGTGTATCCCCCGAGTTGCGCAAATCTGCAGTTGTGATGATTGTGGGAAGCTTTCCGAAGCGACTCCTGCTAGTAGTAGTTAAGTTTATCTTAGGACTTCTGGAGAGATTAGTTTGTCACCTATTTTTACTCGACTTTTCCTAATCGAAATTGGTAAATCAACCGAGAGTAAATCAAGTCAACCCAGTGTTCGTATATCCGTGTACATATATCCGTGTACGTATATCCGTTTAGTGTAATGGATATACGTATTATCCGTTTACTTCAATGAATGCATGAAACTAAGCCTTCGCCGATACAAAACATGCTTGAAACTGAGCCTTTGCCGATACGAAACCCATAAATGTGTTTTCCAACCAATGTGTCAAATCGGGGCAACAAAGTTTGTGTTCGATTGCGCGTGTCTCTACTTTTTCCATCTCGCTGTTGGGAGACGTTTTACTTTTAGAACACAGACAGCCCTCATAGCGGGTCCCCATAGCGGGTGGGCTCCTATCTCTAACATCGCACTGCATCGTCAGAGTGGTTTTTCTTACGTTTTTTTGCCGGACGTACCCTAAGTTTTTGGGCGATACTTAAACCTTCTACTAGCGGCGCGCAATAAACGTATACAAGAGCAACACGATATACGTATGGCCTGAGTTATCGTAGCTATCGGATTCTATTTAGGGCTCGAACGTTCATCAGTGCCACTACTCAGTGCACAGTAAGCAGCACTTTCTTTTCTAGAGCTACTTGGTTACCGATGGTCACCAATCCTTAGATGAACCTTACACATTTTACCGGCGTTGCAATTTGGTGTATGATTCCATACCGCAATTTGCGGAGAGCAACAGTACCGAATTCAACGGTAACGAATCAGAATCTGAATAGCAACCAGGAATTTATGCTCAATTTTCAAGAAAGCAATGCCTAAGTTGAATAACAATTAGTCATACACAACTATCGTATTGGCTGCGACTATGTTTCACTAAGGAGTCAACGATTTTATCATTTTCATCCCAAATTTAGCTACGAATACGCGTGCGCGTGAATTGATTGAGCAGCGTCAGAAGCCGGCCTGCTGCTGTTTAGCGAACCCATCATCCGGTGGGCGGAAAACCGTCTCCCGGCCCGGCTCGTGGTCACCGACAAAGCAACGGGCATCGCACTGGGACGTCGCACCAAGCTCCGTATCTCCGGACACGGCTGCGGCTATCGTTTTACTTGAATCGACGTAGCAAACGTTGGGCGTGTTTACTTCTGTTACTGAAGCCCTATTGTACCTTTTGATAACCCGCAAAAGATTTAGACGACTTGTCCTCCTCTTTTTAGCTAAATGGATATTCCACTTCTAGCCATAGCTAGTGATTTTAACGGGGCGGTAACTACTGAAGAAGGCTCGCCGTCCTCAATCGGTTGACGGCCGAGGAGTCTGTTATTGACACGGGTACGTTCACCTTTTACAAGGCCGGGCGCACCTCATGGATCAATTTAACTATTACGCGAGGGTCGAGGCCGTTGAGATTTTAAACTGAAATTGAACTGGAATGTGCTACAGGAAGAGGAACCTCTCAGCGATCACATTATCATCGAATTCCACGTGACTACTGCCGCGATGGCAAATCGTCCGACGCTGCATCCGCCTATCAGACACCAGGAAGCTGAACAGCTTTGGAGGTCCCTCAGGGCACTCATAGGACCAGAGGGTAGGCTCGCTTCCTTAAGAAAGGGTGTTCACCTGCTCCTAGAGAAGACATGCGGGATCTCCCTGGGCCGTGCCACATACCCAGAATGCCGAGGCACGCTAAAATGTTGGTAGACTGCAGCATTTAAGCAACTACGGCAAAAGTGCCTAATACCACAGCGGTATCTCACCCGCGCTTGATGATCCGGGTTTGAGGGAGAGGCTACAAGATGTTACGGAGCTAAGCACAAGAATCTGCGGGCCCTCTGGCGCACGGAAATCTCCAGGCGCAAGAAACGTTCCTGGTGGACCTTTCTTAAGAAGCTGGAGGTCGATCCCTGAGGCCGCCTATACAAGATGGTTAGGGGGTTCCCCGCTTTAAGCGCAAGAAACAGAGTTGCTTTTTCCGCGATGAAGGAGACGGGGAATGCAATCAAAGCGCTCTTCCCTATCACCCACGCTTCGATTGCGCCCCCTATCAAGGGGGGGGGGAGACGGTCATTCAGAATTCACTTTGTATGAGATGCAGGATGCCGCGACGCGCCTCAAACAGAAAAAGGCGCCGGGCCTTAGAAGGTGTCTCGGTTTCTGGGGTCTCGACGCTAATACAGGCATTTCGAGAAACAGTAGCGACTGCAGGGACGGGGATGCTTTAGTCGGGCTCGTTTGAAAATAGGGGCTATAAAGCAAATCCAGACACAGGTCGAACTTTTTCACGAGTCCCTGTCGAGAAGATGAGATCTCTACCTCGCCATCTCACCTGACGTCCGAAACGCTTTTAGAACCGTGGGTAGTCATCTTGGACACTCTGCACAGGAAGAACGTTTCTTTTTACCAAATTATATCAAACTACCTACAGGACCGAATAGTACAATCCCACGGAAACAATTTTAACATGACTGCAAAGGTGCCACGAGGCTCCATAATTAGCCCTTTAGCCCCGTTCTATGGAATATAACGTGATGTGCTAAGGGCCGCTAGTCTTCTCTACCTCTGTCTAGATGACCAGGACATCACACTCGTGAATAACGTCAGGTATGTCAGGGTCACCCTAGAGAGGAGTCTCCATGGCAATCCAACATTAAGTTTGCCGCTAATAGGACCCGTCTGCGTCGGGCTCAGAGGCGGTAGACAGGAAGACACCTAAGGTCACACTGCTCTGAAGTATCCAGCGTGGGCGGAGCAGTGCGCACCTCTACCGTTTCTAGTGAATGCACCGGCTTTTTACTTAAGTGATTTCTGCAAAAATCACAAAGTCGCCTTTGTGTTGAAACACCATAGCTGAAGCCTTTAAAGCCATTTTACAGAAAAAATAAGAACGATTTAAGTCGCCCGCGTGTCTCCCAAGGAACACACCCGTCAGGGCCACACCTTAACTGTTTGATGCGATGCGGAAGCAGTCCCCAGTTGGGTTGGAGGGACGGGGATACGACTAATTTTTAGTGGATAGGTAGTGAGGCTCGCACTACCAGCCAACTTTTGTAGGGAGCTTCATCGCAGCGGTGACCGTGTGTGCAACCACAAAGACATGCCGTTGAAGATACAAGGAAAAGAGGGCGCTTCGATCGTCACAGCGGCTGATAGTCAAAGAATGCCTCCTTCAAAGAATGCCTCCTGCACGGTCAGTTCCAGCAGCGGTACTGGCACCAGGTGCCCCCTCACTCTCCAAATTCCGGGTTCCTCCTTCACCTCGACAGGCTCGGTATGGCACTACTACCCTTATCTCGACTATGTGCAAGGCGGTTTCGGCGCAGCATTTCTACGCATTAGGGGTCTCTGCCCGTGACTGGTCAAAATTTAGATTGCCGTAAGAATGGCAAGGTGAGCGTGCTTCTACTAGAAGATCCCAGAGCAGCTGCTAAGGTAATACGAATAGCCCTACCGGATCTCGCCCGAATGCTGCCGTATGACCTGCCCGTCGGGGAAAGAAACGATCAGTCACTTGACGGGAATCTCTATCTAAGCACGGCTAGAGAGGCCACTGTGGATGCTTGGCAGGACGAGTGAAGCACCTGGACGGCCGACAGGCGAACCCTGCGGACGAAAAAACTGGTTCCGGACCCTCGGCCCTGGTACAGCTGCCGGCATGGAGAAGTGTCGTACTACACCACTTAAGTGTTGACGGGACACGGACAGTTTCTGGTGTACACGGACGGTATAAAAAAGCCACAGCCGACATATGTGTCCTGTGCGACTCGGGAAAATCCGACGACGTCGAGCACCCGGCGTGCGTCCTTCACAAGGGCCGCGTTCGGAGATGTGCAGGGTCTCAGCCTGACGAAACGAATTGCCCATATGATGACAACGCCCGAATGCTAGCTATACGGTGCAATTACCTGGATAGTATTATGGATTTGGAGACGAACCTTGAAATAAAAAGATCTGAATGTTTAAGCGGCGCCTGCAAAGAGGCGGTCGAGGTAAAGAAACGAGATAGGGCGGGCTATAGTAGCTGGGCACTTATCGACGCACCTCCTCAGGACGGAAGAGCCTGACGTTTGAAGGGGTTTGCCGAGTCTCATACTAGTCACCGATGACTGCCAGTGACGCAGGCCTGTCACGCATTTCAGTGACCTTAAAAAAGTATGGCCTTCCAGTAAGAGTGTTAACAGCGGTTTTGTACGTCAAGTGAGCGATACAAAAGAGCCTGTTTTAAAAGACGCCGTCAGCCGTTCGGCCGCGCTGCGAAAAAGATGATTAACGGGCTCCGTGGTATATCATGACAAATATGGTGCTAAAACTGACTGTCCGAGGGGACATGCGTGAACCTGAAATTGGCATTAAGTCGTTTAAGCAGAACGTACTGGTATCTTATTTGTCTCCACTACCACCCAGCTCTCTTGGCCGTCCTTCAAGGAGAATGTCCTCTTACTTACGCGTGTCTTCTTTTTGCTAGAACGAAGGGCCCATCGCTATATTTGATTTAGAGTGATTGGTGGCCGGGATTGTCATATCCCATACTTCCTTGTTCACAGTGTGCGCGGGTGCTGCATGAGGCACCTGCGTCGCAGATGTGCGCCCGCAGAAGTAGCTTCATCGCTGGTGGGGTTGTCACGATTACATACTAGATGAGAACTCTCACAAGTTGGGGCTTTGAGAGTCGAAGAGCTTCTTTGACATAAAGGGCCAAAAGCCGGCCTAAAAATTAATTCAATCAGCTTCGTCTGTCATAAGGTCAACAACCCACAAGGGTGCTATTTTCTAAGGAGCCCTTGAAAAGATCTGGCGTCTTTTGCATATTGCATCTGCCATAGTTTTGCGAACGCACGGAGTTCCGCCAACGTCTCGACGCAGGCTCCAGGTGCGTGGGCACTTGGGTTTGCATATTCTGAAGGGTGTCTGTGGAAATGTGTTTCTGTCTGGCCATAATCCGGACGGTCGAGCAAGCGGTGAGGCTTGTCTTGGGGGATTCCGAAGCCGTTGGGGGGGAAGAAGAATTGCGCCCCCTTGAAAATACTTCTAGCCAGCCAGATCTCGCCGACCTTACGCGGAGCGGAGTGCGGCCTTTTGTGTTGTGGTTCGGCGCGGCCACTTGGGCCTCCCTCGTTCCCTCGTAGCTCAGCAGCTCTGGCCATACTTTCGTTGCTATTTTGTTGAAACGTTAAAATTCGTTTGCTTCGGCACTTTTCCGCTGGTGCCGTGTAGCCGCCGCCGCCACCGATGCCACCACCGCTACTTCCACTGTCGTCTTCTTATGCGCACTTCCTTTCGGCGTTGCTTATTTATAGCTTTCAGATTTACGCGCCTCGACGGCGATAACAACAACGACGACTATAGCAGCAATAACAACAACAACAATAGTAGCAGCATTAGCAACAACAATAGCAGCAGCAACATTAGCAACAACAACAACAACTACCCAACCGTCGCGTCGCCAGCGTCTATACCGCAGGCCAACGAAGCCTTGGGGTGAAGATGTGGGTGCGACGAACTCAACGAAGAGGGGGCCGGGTAGGCGAGCGCCCCTGTGTCGATGATGGTTTCGGCGGAAAACCACGTCAAGTCAATAGGACAACGACCATCACTACGACAACCACGACGCCACGAGCAAATGAGCGGCAGGAGAAAATCGTGGGAACAACGGTGGAGGAGTATAATGGCGGCAACGCCAGATTTTCGCCGCTACTACCAGTTCTTTGTCGCTCACTCGTGTTGCTGTCAGTAGTAGTGGCTGGTAAGTTGGCTGGCTGAATTTGTTGGCGACACGATCGTCGGCGAGGCAGAACGACGTACGTAGCAAGGCAATGCTGGCGGCTAAAGGCGAGAGGTGTAACTAGCAGCTACCTGACTCTCCGAATCATCGTTCCTCTTTCTGGGAATCATGTTTTGAATGACTACTAACCAACTGAGGAATGTGTTTCGATCTTTCTTAGATAACATACCATTTCTTCTTATCCTTGCCGTCGAGTTCCTTCGAGGCCTTACTTTGGCTTCCCGACGATAGTTGTAACGATGTGGGCTTAACGGATTTTTGGCATGCGTAACGACTGTAAAGTGACCTATCATCGCTTGACCTGTCACTGCAGCCTAAGGCCTTCGGCAGCGACGATGACAGCGTCTTGATGCGCTCGTGGTATTGATCGTGATTGACTGAGTGGTCTTGGTGGGCATGGCTTTTCTGCTGCTGCAAATAGTACAATAACAAATACTACTACTACTACTACTACTAAGAATGCACCGCGGCTCTCTCTTATGTTGCGAGCGCCCCCTTTTTACAAATTTCTTTCTTTCGGTGGGTTTCCTTCTATTACTATTATAACACGTCATGGAGCCTTCTCTTATTCCTTTCTGGGGGGTCGTGCTGACTGCTGACGAGCTGCTAACTCGTTGACGGATTGGCTGGCGACGACAACGTTCAATCCTGCCTGTTCCTTCCGCTCCATCCACGATGCTCGCCGGGCTCATACAGCGTTTCTCTCCTTCGTTTTCCACTCCCTCCAGCCTCAGTTCCCCGAAAGCCTTCCGCTCCTCGTCGTTTCTTCGCCCCAGCATTAAACACAGATTACCGTTCTTCTCGTGCCTCTTTTCGTGACCATTTCTCGCCTGCTATCGTTTTGCCACCGAGGGTCTCAAGCCCCAAGTTCGGGACCAAAAGCGTGTGAGTAACTGCATTGCGGCGCGTGGGCACGTACGGGCGTCGGGCAAGCCTGTTCATCCGCCTGGAACAGGCCAGAACCTGGCGGCAAATTTAATTGATTCGAATCTTTGCTTCATTGTCATTGTTGTCGTTGTCGCCGTTATACGGTGATTCTTGGCAAAGCCGACTCTTGACGTTTCCAAGGCCCGGTGGTGGCCCTTCGCAATGGGTCGCTTGATCGCACAGTCCGCCAGTCGCTCACACTTCATGGCTACCCATCATTGTGCCCCCATACGGCGACCCATAGCGGAGTAGTCCCATAGCGAGGGGTGCTGGGCGGGGCGAACCGGGGGAGGGGGGGGGGGGGGGGCTATATGTCAGTGGAAGTCATAGCGATGTTGCTGATGCCGCCACTGCCGTTGTCGCCCTTACCACTGTCGCCGCCGCCA
Source organism: Dermanyssus gallinae (assembly GCA_003439945.1). Taxonomy (NCBI): domain Eukaryota; kingdom Metazoa; phylum Arthropoda; class Arachnida; order Mesostigmata; family Dermanyssidae; genus Dermanyssus; species Dermanyssus gallinae. The sequence continues at coordinate 57,027 of QVRM01004243.1, forward strand.
CCGCCAGACGCGACATAGTGCGCACAGTGATGACAACGATGGGGGTACGGCGTGAACTCTCGCCGGGGCTGTCGGGCAAGCTGCTTGTCGCTCTGCCTGTCTGGCTCGACAACGACTCCTCCATCCGCCGGCCGTAGAGAGAGGCAAGAACGAAATGAGGTAAACAAAAACCAATTGAGCCCGACTAAGTCTGTCTGAATAAGTCGACGACGTTATGAAATTGCCGTGCACCATCACTTTACTATCTCCGAAATTTCTCTCTCTCTTCATCTTCCCCCTGTTTCCCTTTTTCGTTCACACAGGCATCATTTTTCTTAACACTGCTGACAATGATTCGAGGGCTTATGACGACCCTACTTGAAACTACTCACTCTAGATTTCCCACAAACACGTCTATATACATATTTATGTATATATATATATATATTATATATATATATATGATAAAGTGTGTTGCAAAAAATAGCAAACTCATGTTTTTTTTGCGATAATTTCGGCTGGTGTATTTGAATGGCTTGAAATTTTAAGCGCATGATGTACATGACGAAACATGAGTATACGTGTTGATTCATTGCAATCTCAAAATCGGTTCATACAAAAAATAAAAAGTGTGAAAAAGCAGTGTTGCAAAAATATTAGCAACAATAACATGCTAACAACATAGCTCTCTTGTTGTAAAGGATAGTCGATACTACAGCTGATATTCGATCCCAGGGATCAAATGTCAGGAATATTGTCTAGCTAATCAATCGTTATATAGCTGCAAATATTCTACAGCTTAGTCGTTGTTCCGAACTAACGACGAATCTTATGTTTAAGCCATGGGTCGTACAAAGGATCTTTCGGATAACGAAAAGACAAGAATTGAGGCATATGCTGAGCTCGGTCATACAGTAACTGCTATAAGCAACCAGATATAGGACGGCATAAAGAGCACCATCAGCAGGTTCTTACACCCTGGAGTGAACCAAAGTGCAGATCTAACAGTGGGCGTAAGCCAGTTTTGACTATTCGAGATCGGCGAAGGATCATACAGTTGGCTACTCATGATCAAATGTCTTCTTCTAGGATCAGGACTACTTTGGGAGTGCCAGTGCACCGATCCACAGTGTACCGAGTGTTAAGTTCTGACAAAACGTGCGATACGCGAAAAGGAAGCTTATGCCGCGACTGCAACCGAAGCACATTGTCGCACGGCGGTGAATTTTCGCATAAATACCAAACTTGGGATAACGAGTGGAAAAACATCGTCTTCTCGGATGAAAAGAAATTTAATCTCGATGGCCCTGACGGCTGTCAGTACTATTGGCACGACTTACGGAAGGAACCTAAATGGTTCTCGAAACGTGTGGGCCGGTGGTGGCTCTGTGAAATATGGGGGCGCGTTTGGATATAATGGGAAGTCTGATCTAGTCGAGATTGTGGGCCGAAACAATTCTGACATGTACCAGCGCATTGTCGGTTTCCAGTTAGAAGCCCACTTCAGAAGAATTGGGGACCTGACGCAGTTTTTCAACAAGACAACGCCACGTTTCATACCTCGGCTAGCACTATAGCCTTTTTTCAAGAACAAGGAGTGCCACTTTTTGACTGGCCGGCATTAAGTCCAGACCTGAATCCTATTGAAAATCTTTGGGGACATTTGTAAAGCAGATTTACGCAAATGGTCGACAATATAATCATTTGTCGGACCTCAAAGAAGCTGTCCAGCAAGCATGGACTAATATTCCACTTTCGTACTTACAACAGCGCTCATTAATTTCATGAAAGACAGAGTTTACGATTTGATTCAGAAGGAGGGACGAAAAACCCTGTTCTAGAATAAAATATGTAGTTTTCAATGAGTCATACAGCCCTGCTAAAGAAACGAATACGCTGTAAGGCGCTATTGTTGCTAATATTTTGCAACACTGTTTTTTTCACACTTTTTTATTTTTGTATGAACCGATGTTGAGATTGCAATGAAAATCAACCCTATACTCACTGTTTCGTCAGGTACATCATGCGCTTAAAATTTCAAGCCATTCAAATAAACCAAGCCGAAATTACCACAAAAAAACATGAGTTGCTAATTTTTTGCAACACACTTTATATATGTATATATATATATATATATGATCTTCCTAAATTTAGTACACTTATTCTATTAGATGGTAGAATTTATGGAAATATTTTATATATATATTTTTTTTGGCGTATATGCCAGCCCTCTCCTTTTGTGAGAGTTGATATCATGGAAGAGAGGGATATATTTTTTTGGCGTATATGCCAGCCCCCTCTCCTTTTGTGAGAGTTCGATATCATGGAAGAGAGGGATACTAAGTTTTCAATCTATTTAACGTAAAAAGTTTGACAGTATGTCTGTTTTCTCTATTAAAGAACTTGTTTACGTGTGATGTATTGATTAAGTCAAAACTCCTTGTGTAGTCGTTTAAGTTATAAAACGACTAGGAACGTTGTCTTTTTGGTAAAATACACTGCAATGAGCAATGTATGCAGATGATATCGTGGTCGCCCATCGCGATTTAGGTGCGATCAAGCGCATTACCTCTATAATAGAGGCGTTCCTTGTCTCGAAGGGACTTGAGATAAACACCAGGAAGACCAAAGCCATGAAATTCAGACGTGGAGGTCGATTGGCTGCCAGAGACGTTATACGTTGCTGCGGCCCACCATTGGAGTTGTTAACTCTTCCCAGTATCTTGGCCTTCGGGTTCATTATACGGAAACGACGTTCACAGCGCATGTAAACGAAACAGTACGGAAGGCACTTGTCTCTCTTTACGGGGAAGTAGGCAATGTCCGAAGACTGTCCGTTCTCTCAGCAGTGAGGCTCTTTATGCTTGAGATTGTTCGGGGCTGATGTACGGTCTTGTCAGGGTGTGGAGCCACCTCACGCTGGCGAATTTAACCAGCTTGAAAGGTGTTTTTCATTATATATGAAGCGAGTGCTCTGCTTGCCTATCGAGCGAGGAGCCGCTTTGTGTATCC